>JAXIVJ010003766.1:0-55000 GCA_036785665.1 Chirona hameri
TCTCTCTCTCTCGCTCTCTCGCTCTCTCGCTCTCTCGCTCTTTCGCTCTCTCGCTCTCGCTCTCTCCCTCTCTCCCTCTCCTCTCTCGTTCTCCTCGTTCTCTCGTTCTCTCGTTCTCTCGTTCTCCTCCCTCTCCGCTCTCTCGCTCTCTTCGCTCTCTCGCTCTCTCGCTCTCTCGCTTTCTCTCTCTCTCTCTCTCTTTTTCTCCTCTTTCTCTCTCTTTCTCTCTCTCTCTCTCGCTCTCTCTCGCTCTCTCTCGCTCTCTCGCTCTCTCGCTCTCTCGCTCTCTCGCTCTCCTCGCTCTCTCGCTCTCTCGCTCTCTCGCTCTCTCGCTCTCTCGCTCTCTCGCTCTCTCGCTCTCTCACTCTCTCGCTCTCTTGCTCTCTCCGCTCTCATCGCTCTCTCGCTCTCTCGCTCTCTTGCTCTCGTCGCTCTCTGGTTCTCTGGCTCTCTGGCTCTCGTTCGTTCGTTCGTTCTTCTTTGGTTCGTTCTTTTGGGAAAAGGTCTTTACATATATAAATAGACATTATGCAGAACGGCTTCAACCCGCCCTGCAAAATTATTGTTTGACCTGTTGAATGTTCCGCATGTTTTCAACTTGTTAATTATTATTGGAAAGCACTATGTTCATACTTGTTATTTGCGAGAAAGGCCTATAATGTTTCAGTTTGTTTTTGTCGCATGTGTCTGAAATGTATGATACGGAAAAAGGCGGCTGCTGGTTGTAGTAAGATGACAAAATAATTTAGCCACAAATGGAGAATGTTCAAAGAATTAGAATAAGAGCGTGGCAATGAGATCACCGCTGCCATTCATGGAATTATAGAGTGTATATGAAGTGTGGATGTACGTAAGACGCAGGTGTGTTACGAAATACCGACAATTGTGTTACGATTAGACGTGTTGATATAGACGTGTTGATATGTTGCCCATCCCTACCCGGGCTAACCCGGGACCGGCGCGCGGGCCACCGGCCACAGCTGGTCGACGGCTGGCGCGCCCGGCCGGTGGCGAGGGGACGCCGCCCCGCGAGGCGAGGCCGCGTATTAACCCTCGCCCGTGCAGCGTCCGATGCAGCGTCCAGTACGTGACCGTGCAGGGGGGGGGGGGGTGCAAACCCCCTAGCGTTTCGCCCTTAATTGGGCTAGAACTTCGATTAAAAACGAGCGTGTTGCTTGTCACGAGAGGAAGCCATTGCTACCCGATTTTAAGGTCCTAGGTCATTAGGTGATCGCTGAGGTCATGTCAATGACCCTACGTATACATTTAATTTAATCGAGCTAGAATCGCGAATGAGCATATAATTATGCTAAATTGGTGCCAAATTTGAAATCAACGTCACACAATGTCCTAGAAACTGCCAAATTCCAAAAAGTTCATGTCAGGTCATGTCAGGTAATTTGAGGTCAGTGATCTCGGTTGACCGGCGGAGGCACATCACCCCAGTGGAACATATAATTATGTAAAATGGATCCCATATTTGAAATCAGCGTCACAAAATGTCCTAGAAACTGCCAGAAGCCAAAAAAGTAATATCAGGTCATCGGAGGTCAGTGACCTCGGTTGACCTCTTAAAAGGTCAATTGAGGTCACAATCTCAAGGTAAACCACGACTGTCACCGGGAAACACCTGTGCATATGCTCCTGAACAAAAAACACTATGAAACTGCACAAGTTACAAAGATCAATACTACGGACGCCAGTTGCGACTGACATGACCTTGATAAACAGGTCAAAGGTCACGGGTCATGTGACCTACAACTTAAAAAAAAATATGTGTCCAATTGTTCACAAGTAGAGTACTGAAAGTGTCATCGAAATCGGTTGATATTTACGCGAGTTATTCCCGAAAAACCGAGGGGGTGGCATCCACCCCTGCACTGGAGAGGGTTAATGCGAGGCGGCGCGGGCGGGGAGGCCATGATATGAGATGGCCTATATATGTATAATGTGTACAGACAAAGTACAGACCAGTACATCTGTGTGTTTTGAAATAATGTGTTGGATTGAATAAATGTGTTAAAAAAAACTGCAACCGGCACGGGATTGACAGTCCATATGCAATCCGAAATTCAAAAACATCGAATATGTGTGGTGCTTAGTATGCACAAATAAGCATTTGCAAGCTTCTTACGGAATGATACCAAGGAGATGGGTGTCATTCACAAGGCATAAGACAAGCCAACGAGTAACTAACAACGCCCCGTTTACATAGCAGTTTCAAAACAGTGAAACATTGGTCACTAATAGTGGAGCATGAATGTTTCTTTCACCATCACATGATCACGGTTACGACGCCAGTGCGTCAATTTACCGTCTGCTGTTATGTATCACATTGGTCGTATGGTTGTTGCAGCCTAGGTATTGCCTTTGTTGGTGTTGTTTCCGTGGTATTATACATAATTCACGTCAGGTGCTGGTCGCGAAAATAAGTGCCCGCCAACTTGGCTAAAATAAGCTCCTCCCACGTTTCGAGCTGCATGACTTACGGTACAGAGCACGACACAGCGGGTCATTTTTAGGCACCGCAAACACTTTTTAGATGCCTGCGGCATGTACTATGCAGCATGCGAACATATGTGCGACAAAATATTAATGACAGCGCCGGTATGTTGGTGGAACATTGTGTTATTGGTTGTGTTGCTGTATGGTACTGGTATGATACTTTCCGGAGATCTTGCAGCTCTAATTCTTATTCGCGAAAAAGCGGCAACTGCTGTCGGAAAAAGTAAATCGGTTGCGCATATGGAAGCGTAGCAGTCTTCGCAAAAGCTGCTACGCTACCAAATGAAGGTCAACATGTCGGAAGAAAAAATACTCCGCTCTGGATGTTTGTGCTGTTAACAGTACTTATAAAGCACGATTTCGAAATAAAAGGAACCAAGATCACTCTTACACCATGTTTGAGCAAATTGGATCAAATCTCAGTCTGGTGTAGTGGTGATATCTACTCAAACGAGCTTAATGGAAGATGTTCCACAATTAGTGAACAATGTTCCACTATTTTGAAATTGCTATGTAAACGGGGCTAACGATATGGCAAAAACACAACGAAACACAAACCTCTGATAAAAACTTGGACACTTTCAGACAAGCATCGTCTAAACCTGAGAGCTTACGGATGACAAACCTCATCCTTCGGATTTGCTGCCTATTTTTGCGCGCCTGAGTCCCTGCTCCAGTAAGCGTCAGTTTGTGGGGCGTTACGCGGAGGAAGGGGGGGAGGGGGTGCTCGCTGTTCGGGTCCCCCTGGAGCGACACTACCAACCTCCTGCTGTACTATGGACCGCGCACCATGTTTGGTGCACTGCTGCCGGCTCCTCCGTACAGACTGGGTGATCACCAGTGGCTGTATTAGCCGTTTTCACGAAGGATTTTGCGTTTGGGGCGATTGGGGCATTTGTGGCGTTTGGGGCGATTGGGGCGATTGGGGCGTTTGGGGCGTTTGGGGCGTTTGGGGTTGGGGGCCAGCTATGGCCACGTGACACGGTGTTTGGTCCAAAACTCCAAAACTCCAAAACTCCAAAACTCCAAAACTCTAAAACTCCTAAACTCCAAAAATCCAAAACTCCAAAACTCCAAAACTCCAAAACTCCAAAACTCCAAAACTCCAAAACTCTAAAACTCTAAAACTCTAAAACTCCAAAACTCCAAACTCCAAAACTCCAGAACTCCAAAACTCCAAAACTCCAAAATCCAAAATCCAAAATTTCAAAATTCCAAAATGTCAAAATTCCGAATAGTGTTATTCCAATGGTGCAACCAACCTACGGATACAACCAACCTTCGGTTATTCGGATATTCGGATACAACCAATCTAAGATTATTCGGATATGCGTGGGGGCAATACTATGTATGGTCCATCGCCGGTCCGAAGGTTGGTTGTACATTTTGGAATTTTTTTTATTTTATTTTTTTAGTGTTTTTTTTGGTTGGAATTATGGAGTTTTGGAGTTTTGGAGTTTGGGATTTTGTTTGTTTGTTGAAGTTTTGGAGTTTTGGAGTTTTGGACCAAACACCGTGTCACGTGGCTATAGCTGGCCCCAAACCCCAAACACCCCAATCGCCCCAATCGCCCCAATCGCCCCAAAACGCCCCAACGCCCCAACGCAAAATCCTTCGTGAAAACGGCTATTGCTTCTCTCTGACACAGCTCACTCGTGACATTCGCCGTTGCGGTTATAGTCCGCGGCGGAGAAAGGTCACCGCCGGGGTCAGGGTCATGGCCTTCTGCTCAGCGGGTCAGTCTAACTACCAGGCGCCCGCCGGCCCAGTAGCCACGGGTCTGAACGCAACAGCTCCCCAGTCGAGCGTATAACAGAGCACGTGAGATAACATAACAGTCAGTTGCCAGTTGCGTCATGAATATCCAGCACCTCGCTACTCTGAATCAGTAACGTTCTGAGTTACGCCAGCTCTAGCGGACTACTAGAGGTTTGCCAACACCAATGCAAAATATTTCCATCATCGGGCTGTTGATGGTTTTTCAATCTGTTCTGCTTTGTTCTGCACTGTTCCTTTCCGTTGTGCTCTTCGACTGAGGACTGGATCGGGTCGCGACAGTTATACGTTCCGACCACGTCGGTGGTTTGGAAGGATGGTCTCGACATTTTCCGTGGTCTCGTCGGGGTGAAATATGTCCATAAACAGCAGTGGGTGACAGCAGTTTGGCTGTCACCCATATGCCGGCCTCGGCGAGCTAGTCCGAGGCCAGATCAATGAGCTCTTCACGGCCGATACATATTCACGTATTTTGTAAGTCAGATGCAGAGTTGGAAACATTCCAAAGGTGTGTTAACTCGGCATGGACTTCCGAACCGAATCTTCCGACCGAATCTTCCGAACCAATGATCGCAGCGAGACGCGCAAGGCGGCAATCGAAAGCTCTCAATGAGATGAATCTAAAGCATACTAAAACATGTCAAAGTGAGGTCAAATATCAGGTCACGGTCAGGTCAAATGTGAAATCGATGTATTTGAGTTTATGGGCCATACTTTCCATCCCAAGCCCTCAATTACGACCATGATCACCCAAAGTGCTGCCAAAGGTATGATACACATCACGCATGAGCTAAAGTGAGATTGTTGGCCAAGGTCAAGGTCAGGTCACAAAAGGTCACTATGCTCAAAATATCTACGAAAGTAATGCAACACAATTTTTATGAGTTATTTTCCAAGTATAATTCGAAAGTGATAGTCATTTTACCACCTGATTTCATTTACCTGATGTTAATGTCAAGTTCATGTCAAGTTCAGGTCACTGAAGGTCAATATTTTAAATTGATAAACTTAAATAAAAAGACCTGTTTCTAGACCAGTTTTGTCTAAGAAATACAGTGGTGCCATTTATTTGTCTGTATCTGGTCAATAAAACCCCCAAAATGCAATTTTAAATATTACGTCATGAGTTACCCATACTTTAGATGCAATAAGTCAGCCAAAAATGGTGATATAATTCTTAAATGTGGCATGGTAGTTTCCTATATGTGGTTCTCCAACATATATTCCAGCTTTTGTAATATCTCTGATTTTTTTTATTTTGTGGGCATTTCCCCCCCAATTTTTATTTTTATTTTTATTTTTGTTGAGTCAAAGACCAAAATATTCAAAAATCTGAGATAGCCACGAAATAACCACGAAATTGTAGCCCTTGCCATTTGCTATCTTTTGACGATTTTGGATTCCATTTTCTTAAAAAATGGCATTTGTACGGTCTGTTACCTTTGAGCTTATTTTGGTGTAAAACTCGTGTGTAGTCACGTCCCTAAATTTGCCATAACTCGAAATTTGTTCGACGAAATTGCTTTATTTTTTTCACAGAAGACGTAAACAAGCGTGATTTAGAAGAAGGTACCCGAAGTTTCACGTTGATAGCGCTATTCATTTTTGAGCTATTACGAAAATTAATCAGGGGGGGGGAAGGGTTGGGGGGGGGGGGGGGCGTTAAATGCCCCCAGCCAATGGCGGGTTAAACGCCCCCCAGTCAATGTCGGGTTAAGACTCTCGAACACGAACATTTGGCACAGACAAGTAAAACAGCAACGCATAATTTCTTGCGGCTAAAATAGGGAAAGAGTCATTAAAAAAGCAACTGGAATCACTTCATACAAACAATCGACAAGACAGACTCATCCTGAGCTGGAATGGTTTCGTCGAAGGGATATACGGTGAGGTAATTGAGACGTAAACTATTCGTGTACTGACATCCAAGCTCAATGGTCTACAGATAATACAAAATGACAGCAGAGCGGTGTGTCATCTTCAGTCAAACTGCGAAGTCGAGTACAAATAAATAAGTTATAATTAATATACAAATATGTTATTTCCTGGCGTTTCAAACACAGTATAGTGAGGGGGAAATTAATTTTTCCTGTGGTACCTTCTAAAACAATGATCACATTGAGACCTGAAATACGGTAATAGAAACTCACGAGACGTGGCTGAAGAACACCATCACAATGGTGGTAATAAAGGCGATGCTGCTGAAAGTCATTACACAAGACAGAGGCAAAAGAAAGAGGCAATGTGTGAGATAAACCACGCATGTTGCGTCAGACAGGAAGCATTACAACGCTTATTAGATGCGTCAGAAAATAGATGAGGGTGCTGATGCAATATGGACGTTATGAAGAAAATAATGAAATAAAATGAAATGAAAATAAATAATGAAATTACATATAGCACATCTTCTGTCACAATAGATGACGGCGGCAGATGTTATTTGCAATGCCATAGAGACATGACAGTTATAATCCTGCATCGTTGCGAAACCTTCAGCTGACAGTTGTTCATATACGACAAATGAAAAATACCTTATCGGTGTTTTATTTGTATCTTTTTTCATTTTACATTGTTGCTTGTCATCTGGCGTATAATTTCTTTCTGTCCAACATAACCATTGATGATTGACAACCACGACTGACTCTGCAGAGGTCTATTTTTTCGGTATCTTGGTAGCGAGCGTTGGCGACAGATGTTTGTAAGGGAAGCGACACATATTGGGCTTTGGGAAGTTTATGCCGTTGTTGGAGGATCAGAACCCGGCCGAACCGAGCAAGAGAATGGACCTTATTTGTTACACTTGGTTGTGCGTCCCATTCTTTTTGAGCCAAAACAAAACGGGAAAGTTTTCAGAATACAAAAATGATGACTGGGCGAAAGTTTACATTTTTTTTTTACATTTTTACATTTACATTTTGTACATTTACATTTTGTACATTTTACACGTGATGAAAACGGTCCCAAGCACAAGCAAATAAATGATCACGCAACACAAAATATGCTTCATGGATTTCACCCACAATACAACACATAAGGTATGCTTGCAAGCACAAATATCTACGAGTGGTTTTCTGGTTCGTACAGACTTAATGGCATAATCATTAATAGCAGTCGCGTTTCTTTGGGGCGATCGGTTTTTCGCTGCCGGTATGCGTATTTTGGTTTTCCGCATTCTAATTGTCACCGGGTAGCGTAAAACTGAACAAAGTCAGTCAAAAATATAGATATTGCTGTGAAATTTGGTTTGGGCATCGTCCATACTTGGTTCTCCAATATGTAATCCAGTTTTTGAATATATTTAAGAAGATTTTTCCCACAATTTTTTCTCTTAAATATATTAAAAAACCGGAAGAGATGTTGGAGAACCAAGTATGGACGATACCCAAACCGAATTTCAAAGCCATATCTATATTTTTGACTGACTTATGTCGTGTTTTACGCTAGCCGGTGACAATTAGAATGAGGGAAACCGCGCGACAGGCCAGCCCGGTAGCGGGCCGGTAGCGTGCCCATTGACTTACGTTAAGCGAGTGGTAGCAAGCTTGTATCGAAGGTGAGTGTCGCAGTGAGTGTCGCATGAAAACTTTTTCGAAAATAACTCGCATATTTATCAACCGATTGCAATGAAACTTTCAGTACCCTACTTTGGAACAATTTGACACATACTCTCAACTTTTGTGAAGTTCCCCCATGACCCGTGACCTATGACCTGTTTCTCAAGGTCATGCCAGGCGCAACTGACGGGTCCCGTATTATCGGTGCTTGTAACTTGTGCAGTTTCCGAGTGTTAGCTGCTCAGGAGCATATGTACAGGTGTCAACAGGTGACATTTATGGTTTCCATTGAGATTGTGACCTCAGTTGACCTTTTCAGAGGTCAACCGAGGTCACACTGATCCCCGATGACCTGATATCACTTTTTTGCACTATGGCAGTTGCTAGGACATTTTGTGACGCTGATTTCAAATTTGGCATCCATTTTACATTGCTATATGCTCCACTGGGGTCATGCATTTTCACAGTTCAACCGAGGCCACTGACCTCCGATAACCTGAGGTGACCTTTTAGAATCTGGTAGTTTCTAGGACATTTTGTGACGCCGATTTCAAATTTGGCATCCATTGTGCTTCGCTCGGCTTCGCTCGGCTTCGCTCGTGAAACGCCCATCCAGGCGTCTAACTGAAAGTATTTTGCTTGATATGTTGTGACAATCCTTTCCGAGGATTTTTCATCCTGAGACAGAAATTGCCCTAGATTCGTCGTGAGCGACAAATCTCGCCATGTATAGACCTCTGCGACGCTGTGCACTGTGCAGTGTGCAATTGTTGTGTGCATTATGCAATATGCATACCACAAAGGCGGACAATCTGCTGAATCATACGCAAATATAGGTGAATGTTTATTTTGCCATCTTTGTGCAATAATGGGAACAATTTAGGTGTACATTGTTTCTGTTGCAATTTAGTACAAATCTTATCATGTACGGTGGATTTTCGAGATCATATACCGGGAGGAGCAAAGGTTGTTGTACCGATCTTCGTCCTACCACACGGCCGTGAAATTGCTGGTCACCGACAGAATTTGGTAGCCAAACACAGTTTAAGGCGTCCTGAAAGTGCTGAATGCGGGCAAATGACAAACGCTACGCTACAAGCAGTGATGGTCTACCCTACGCTACGCTACGGAATTACGCTACGCTACCGAATTACGCTACGTTATATTTTGCTACGTTACCGATTACGTTATTTTTCGTTAAACGTAGCTAATATATCGTACTACGATACAAAAGATAGCAGACAAATCAACAGTATGTAACGGTGATTTCTTTGTTCATCCACATTTCTAGCTTTCCTATCAACCAGCCGTCATGCATTTCTTTGGTGACAGACATTTACGAAGATATTCGTAACACAGTCACAAAGCATCATCATTAGTGAAATATGTGGTGCAATGGTCATACATACCCAGACTCCTTTTATTGAGATTAGCGAGGTCCAATGGTTGGGTCGGGGCCTGTGCAACACGCTCTTCTTAGCGCGAAACCTGACGTCGAAAATTCGCTAACTCAAATGATTCAGACTTAATTTATAAAAAAAAGTATTTCCAACTGAGAAAAATGTCGATCACTTTTTTATGATACTGCAAATTCAGTGACGTCACAATCTACGAGTTAGATGAAAACTAAGTTAAACGTAAAATAAGCCGTAAAATATAGGCATACAACTCAGCCTTTTGAATTGCCTGATGACGCCATTGGGTTAATTTCCCCTAAACTTAAAAAGGAGACTTTGTTAGAGCATACAATTAGGTGGCGAAATCCAACAATATGAAAACATTGCGTTCAAACAACGTCCCTGGGCAAGAATATAAAAATGCATGTTTCCCCCCATTTTGTTTGCCACCTGTATCCGCCCATGACATCAAAACATATTTATGAATACAGGAATGTAGTTCATGCTCCAAGGAATCGAAGGCCGCTTCCCGGGGAGAAGCAGTCCAGCGGTTTTGGAGATATGAAGGGGGGGGGGGGGGGGGGGCGAAAGCCCCCCGAGATATTCGTTTTTATTAGCCCGACAGTATGCTTGTTAACCAATTGAACTGCATTTCACTTTTAGTTTATTAATTATATCAAATATGTTCCTCGCACAAGCACTAAACTCTATAAAATGCATTTCACTTAATGTGGATTTTGTTGAACTGTTGAAACGAATTTAACATATCTGGTCGACCTGTGACCAGGGGTGTTAAAAAGTGCCAAATCACTACCTAAAGTTGGCGCCAGCGCCAAAATATGCCCGCTTAGAAATTGCCTCGGGACCAAAAATATCAGATTGTGACCAAATGTGTTTCCTGTCCAGTCATCAATTATGTAATAAGTAGTGCATCACTACACATATGTTTTAAATTGGCCGCCAAGTTTCTTTTTCTACCATTGCTAGTTGTCAACCCTCGATACCACCAGCCAGTAACCTTGGGCCGAGATCTACTAGGCCCATTTTTATCAGATCGTCCTCGTTACTCGCCAACACATATGTCCTGAAATGTGTCTTATGTTGTGCGCCACCTTCAAGGACGGAGCCGTTTACATTGCTACAACATACGGGGCCGTCGGCCGACTGCTATAATTTTAACAGCGGCCCCACGAATCGTGCGATTTTGGAATACACTTCGCCTGTCCTCGAGAAATTGTATTGGTGCATAGAGTTTTGCCTGTAACATCTCAAGAGTTCTGGTGATAATGACATTGGTTACCATGACAACGGGCTGGCATATGTTGTTTGCTGGCATATGTTGTTTGCTCGTTGGCGTTTGAGTGGTGCGATTTGGTACGCAGTGTTTACGTTGCCGTGGAGAGGACAGGATATGTATTACAATTTCCAAGATAACAAGTCCTGCAACAGTCCCGTTTTTGTGTCGGCTTTATTATTTATGTATTTATTTATAGCTACAATGTTTTGCCTGTAACATCTCAAGTATTATGTAATCGATGTGCTCTTCCAGTGAAAAGGAAATGTGAGTATTGACGTGTTATTGTTAGCGCCGGCTCAATTTTTTTTAAAGATTCAGCACGGTTTTCAGTGTGTATTGAAAGTTTGTTTGAGTTCCTACTAATTTTAGGGCTAACAAGGAATGTAACGAATAAGTAAGTATCTGATGCTTAGGCGAGATATGATCAATTGGAGTCAATCAATTGGAGTATGATGTTGATTCGTCTAGGCATTGCATCAGATTGAGATCAAGATGGTGTGTGGTGTGTGCATTCAAGATGAAGCCAGTTTTCAGATAATATGTTGTTCTGGTTACAGATCAAGGCAAGGATGCAATAGTCTAGTTTCCTTGAATTTGGTAGTAAGCTTAATATTATCCAAATTGAACCTTGCCCGGTGGCCCCAAACAGTGTCAGCCACTTTAAGATATATTTGTTCAAGCATCCTACTAATCGTCACATACTTTTTTCTAAGTGAATACTGGTGCATATGTTGGCTTTTTATTTTGTGTTAGATATAAATATTCACTTGCATTGTCAAGTTTCATAATTATTTTATTAAAAAGAGATCAGGTTATGCTAAACAAAACAAAAATATTCAACTTTACAAAAAAAGTAAAATTGGTCTCGGGGGGGGGGGGATTTCATCTAATACCAGTTTTGCTTGGCACCACTTGTAACATTCTTAACACCCCTGCCTATGACAATGAAGTGCTTCTGCATGGACATATAGATGAATTATTATGACCCTACATACCTTATAGCTAAGTGTGCTTAAATTGTTTTTTATTTATGTTTTTTAATGTAATATCTTCACTGTCTCCACGTGGATTTTTGTTTTGTTTACAAATCAACACACGCTGATTCCCGTGTAGACGACACCCGTGTAGACGATTCCCGTGATTCCCGTGTAGACAATCAATGGCACGGACTGGTTTATGATGCTACAAAATCTGAAAGCCGAAACACCATACTAAAGAAAACGAAAAACATCAGTCGTAGAGAAAGACCTTAACTTATTGAAGCAACTGATAGTCATTTTCAACATGCAATACAAATGAAGTAGCATGAGCAGTTACATTTTTTTCCTGTAGTTGGACTGGACGACAAAACCAATCTTAAACCCAGTCGCCGATCCGATGCATGGCATTAGCAACCTGAACCAAACGAGTCGAGATGGTGCAGGGTATGTTGTACCGCTGCACACTGATGCCATGCGGAACAGCCTACCACTCCAGCGTTTCCCGCCTCCCCGGCCTCTCGAACTGCTGCTATGCGTATGCCTGTAACGATGAGGCGGTAATGAGTAAAGGTAATAATGCCACACCAACATTTATGTTCCACATGATGGAAATGGGCGCACGCTGTATATACATTGATATTGATATAATGTCGTTTTTCTATATTAAAAACAAAACATCGTCCTAGAACATCCACGGTAACACTACAGAGCACGATTCAGCCGACCTTAACGGCCCCTTTCCTCCCTGCCCGCACACCACCGCTCTCGGCTCGTGCCGACACGTAGCCGCGGGCGGTATCGTGTCATGCGGCGCAGTCTAACTCCCAGAGCGGCGCTCAGCCGGCGAGTGGCCGCGGGCGGTATCGTGCCCTGCGGCACAGTCTAACTCCCACCAGGCCTCTACTCGGTCGGCGCTGGTCCAGACAAGGTCATCGCTGAAATGAGCAATCATCTCACGTGCGTCATATGCATCATAGTTTAAGTGTACGAGGGTCGCCTGATAAGTTCGCGGCCTGATATATAAAGGCGCGAGCCATATGGCTCGTTTTCACACAATCTAATGTGTAATGAGTTTTAAGCGTATACACCAAGATTAATTGTTCTAACTGTTTTTGAATTTGTACTACTGCCATTTACAATTTGGAAGTTGGCTGTTTTTTTAAGGGAATAGGCAAGATCGGTCGACGTGCCGCAATATGAAAGGGATGACGCCCAAACAGATCTACGAAGACATGGTGCAAACATTAGGGAACAAAGCCCCGTCATATGCAATAGTGAAGAAGTGGATACCAGATTGCCTGCGCGGAGGAGTCAGCCTTGAAGATGGCACGTGACCTGAAAGGCCTGTCCCCGTCACCATCCACGACTTCATGGGATAAGTCCATGACATGGTGGTGGTAGATCGACGTGCTGCGGAGCGATACATTGCTACGGAACTTAGGATCTCCAAGGAACGCGTTCATATCATTATCGTTGATGGTTTGGCTGCGTCGATGGTCTCAGCTCGATGGGTACCAAACTTCCTGGAACTTATCAAAAAAGGTTTGTCGCGACGCTGGTTTGCGAGAGGTTTTGTCAGTATTTCTGAAGCAGATCCCGATGACTTTCTCTGCAGAATTGTGAATTTGGATAAAAATGGATTCATCACCTTCAACAAGAGACGAAAGAACAGCCCAAACGATGGAATTATCCAGGTTCTCCAGTCTTACCCTCCGAAGACGGTGAAGTTCGTGAAGTCTTCTGGCAAGGCCATACACACAATTGTTTGGGATATACTTAAAGGACCAATAGTACTGGACTTCCTGGAAAAACGCTTAAACTTGTACCGGAACTTGCCATGATAATTTACTGAAGCGACTAAAAGCGAAAATCAAGAGGAAGCGACGAGAGGTGCTCACAAAAAGCGTAATGCTCCACCAGGACAGTGTTCCGCCACACATCAGCACGGTAGCCACGAAGGTCATTGAGTACTGCGGGTTCAAACTCGTCCCGCACCCGCCATACTTCCCTGAACTAGCTTCAATGGACTACTTTGCGTTCCCAAACCTGTGCTATGTTCCCAAACATGAACAAATGGGAGGAGTTGACACTACTTTGACCTTCGACGATAACGTCATTGAGGCCGTAGAGGCGTTTCTGGAGGTCAGATATAAAGGGTTCTATAATAATGGCATTTGATGTGTCATGACTTCTGGAATGAGTGTGTTACCATCACAGGAGTCTACGTCGAGAAAGAAACGCGTCCGGGGATTCTAACTTGTCTTTTTTCATGGTCAGGCCGCGAATTTATCACCCACTCCTCGTATTGAAAATTTGCTCAATGTTAATGCAATGCAGTTTGTTTTCTCTCTCCAGAAAATATTAAATTTGCATTTGTATACACTCAGATCTTCTTTCTCATCTTTTACAAGCTATAAATAGTTATGATTCCGCATGCTGCTATTTAGGAAACTGCTGCTGTACATGTTACCTTATTGGTCCTTGCTTTTTTAGTTTTTGTTAGTACTTGTTCGTGTTTTGACAGTGTACAATTGCAGTATCACTTGAGCCTGCAAGGTAAACAAATTGTCGTACGATTGTACAAAAGCTTTCCAATTCCATAAAGCTACTCTAATTGTGTGAACTCCTGAAAATTACATTCAATCTTATAAAGATAGTTTAAAGCTCATCCTACGGGGGGGGGGGGGGCTGACAGGCCCCCCTGATATTTTTCTTGGATAACTTTTTACACATGCGGCGTATCTTGCTGAAATTCTCGGTAGCTGAGTTTAAAACAATTATACGCAGGCTGTTAAAATGTAATAGAAATTAGTTAAGTAGTCTAGCAGATAATCATGTTTTGATGACGTCATGTTGGTGGAAAAACGATAAATATTTGAAAAATGGTAGAAAACAGAGTTTTTAAGGAAATTGCAAACGCAATTCACCAAAGATACAAAATGGAATTCTCTTTAAAATGTCAATCTCGGATTGGCAAAATTTTGGGTTTTTGACCCCTAAAATTAAAACAAAACGTTTTGTATAAATCCCCACAAAATCAAAATTTTCGAAGATGTCAAAAAACCGGCATGTATGTGAGAGAACTGAGTATGGACAATTCCCATACCAATTTTTAAAGCAATATCTTCATTTTTGACTGAGTGATGGCTCCCTAAGTGTAAGAAAATCATGACTTCATTTTTTATAACTTTTTGGACTTTTTGGACAAGATACAAACAAATAATTACCTTTTTTCTATTTTTGAGCCAAAGCTGGTCTAGGAACATGCCTTTTCATTTACATTTACCAATTTCTAATTTTGAGGTTTTCTGAGGAGCAAAATCGCTGTTCTGGACGTGGTAAATCCAAGGTAATTCACTTGACCTGGAAGGTCACCCGTTGACCTGAAACCTAAAAATTGCATATTTCTAGATTTCGATCATGACAGGCAACATGCTGGTTCTTACCGCATTGCTCTAAGTTGCTTGGTTTGGAAGTTAACAGGGGGGGGGGCTGTCAGGCCCCCCGTAGGGCGAAGGTGAAAAAAGCTCCGTAGGGCGAGGGTTAACCAATGACCAAGCAAGCCAGTTCTTGTTAAATTAAACAGCCCTTTAAAAATCTGCTCCATAGTACAAAACACTAATGTATGCAAATTGGGATGGCTGTTTAATAAATTGCAAACATCTTACCCCCTAAACAGTCCTAGCATGGTAGCATATCTCAGTTTGTTTTCTTCAATAGTTGAAGAAACAGATAATGTAACATCATGCCATCACAGATCACAGCTTTAGTGCTGCAGTTGGGCAATGCATGCGTGCGAGGTCCTTTACTACTACGACGTTCCGGGGACCGACGATTCGCTGCAAGCTGTCTCGGGCTCTCTCATTGGTGGCTGGCTGTGTGGAGGGCTGTGATTGGCGGAACTGCGGAGGCCCGGCCAGATCGAAGGCGCTGGGAGGCAGCGCATACGAATTCTCCGGAAAGCGGGCATAGCAAGAGCACCATAAAGTCTGTAGAACCACCGTATTAGACGCAGTACGGGGTAGACGAGCAGTAGCAAGATCTTTGCGAATGAAATAGGCATATTATTGGGGCCATCTAGAGGGTATATGCGTGAAATACTGCAAAAGCTACGCCATTGATATGTGATGTGAAGGATATGGGATACTGATATTGTGTTGTGCTGATAACTTATGTAACGTTTATTTCGATGTCATATCTCATTCTTCGAATGGATTACATAATACGACTTTCTGCAAAACTATCGGCTATTTTTACCATGCTTATTATGCCATAAATCAATGCTTCCATTTTTATTTTGATCGAACCGGCATACGAATGCTGATACCTTAACTTTTTATGAATTTGCAGACTAAAGCAAATGTGCGTCCTAGACAACTCGAGCGTATTTAACTCAAGCAGCACAGTTTTTTTATTGATGCTTCAAAAATTGTACACACATGTTTCAGCTAGCCTTATAATCGCTTAGACCAGAAGCGATTCGGCTTAACCCTCGCCAGTGCAGCATCCGATACCTACGTGACTGTGCAGGGGGGCACGACCCCCTGGCGTTTCGCCCCTAATTGAGGTAGAATGTCGATTAAAAAACGTTGATACCCGATCTTAAGGTCCCGGGTAGTTAGGTGACCTCTGAGGTAATGTCAATGACCCGGATGTCATCCAAATCGTGAATGTGTGGAAATTGAATTTTAATCGAGTTAGAATCGTGAATGAGCATATCATTATGCAAAATGGATGCCAAATGTGAAATCAGTGTCACAAAATGTCCTAGAAACAGCCAGAGGCCACACAAGTAATATCAGGTCATCATAGGTCAGTCACCTCGGATGACCTCTGAAAAAAGTCAACCGATGTCACAATCTCAGTGGAAACCATAAATGTCACTTGTTGACACCTGTGCATTTGCTCCTGATCAACGCACACTCGGAAGCTGCACAAGTTACAAACACCGATACTACGGGACGCCAGTTGCCCCTGACATTACCTTGAGAAACAGGTCATAGGTCACGGGTCATGAAAATCAGAAGTTATACATTTTCTGAGTATGTGTCAAATTGTTCAACAGTAGGGTACTGAAAGTTTCACCGCAATCGATTGATAACTATGCGAGTTATTCCCGAAAAACCGAGGTGGGGGTGGCATCCACCCCCGCCCCCTGCACTGGCGAGGGTTAAGCAACAAGAACACTGACTAAAGCAATTAGACAAGAAACAACACAATCTTTAAATCACGAAAACAATTGTCTCATTTCCACTCGGCGTGCATTATCGGTCAAACACCGATATCACCAACAGACGGTGGTGGTGAACTTTTTATCACCACGTGGTGAGCTTTGTATCACCACGTGGTGAGCTTTTTATCACCATTGCACGTGTTATCACATTTCATCACTGGGCGTGCGGGCGTGCGGGCGTGCGCGCGGGTGCGCGTGCGCGCGGGCGCGCGGGCGCGCGTGTGCACGTGTATGTGTGTGTGGGGGGGGGGGGGGGGGGGGAGGGGGGAATTGTGGCTATCGCGCTGCAAGTGTTCGATCAGCGCCAGTGACACCAGGGGTGTTGACGAAACTGAAGGAACCTGCACACAATTACTGACCGTTGTAAATTATTATTCCTTAAAATAACACTGACACAGATCGTTTAAGATGTAATGTATGCTGTTCAGGCGTAGTAACATGAGATGGGCCTAAAATGAGCACGATGTTTCCATATATGTATCATGCTCTCAAAGCGTAATAATGAACATGTGCAACACCATTAACCTACCATTTAACAAATGTAAACACCAGTCATAGTGCTATACTCCCTCCTATTGCAGATATACACCAGCCCATTGCACATACCAGTGCACCTTATTTTATTTTAACCTTCTCCTCGGTACGTTGTCTATGCATCTATTCTGATATACACATTTGTTACCAACCGCATACCCCTTCCTAAGACTGACATTAGTGTTTTAGTGAGATGGCGATATACGTACTTTTATTCCATTGTCAAAACAGTGAGGTAAGCTATTGTCGTTTCTTTTTTTCTTAAAAAAGTAAATTAGCTTTTGGGTATCACATGCTTATTGGACTCTGTTATCTCTCCTAGAAACAATTTAAGAAGAAGTATGCTGGTATGCATATGTTTCTTTCTTCTTTTTTTTTTGCTCAGATATATTGGATCGAGAAAGTATATTAATGCGTTGCAACGTGCACAAAGATTGAGTCTTTAATGGTTTAACTACTTTAACTTCTGAACTTGAGCTATATTTGTGCGAATGCCTGTTGCTCATCGTCAAGAAGTAAACAAATAAATGTAAAGGATATCAGTTGATGGTAAACATACACTAGAGAGCGTGCATACATTTATTCTGTGGCGATCTATATTTCATTCGCATTTTCATAACCGTGATTACACTATTATCGATGCGGAACGTGTTGTCGATTTTTTCCCCTCCTGTCGCCGTGTGCTTCTTGTTTATATCTAGTCTGGAGGCTCGAGTTCGATCCACCGCTGACGGGGGCACGGCACACGGCTCCACCAATCAGCGTCGGCCTCACAGCCGCCGCCCAATGGGAGCACGTGAGACAGACCGGCCGTGCCGCACCACTATTACTGCGGCAGCGCCCGACGACGCTCCAGAAGCTCCGTGGTGGCTGGTAGCTCAGGTTGTGCCTCCCAGCTCGCTCGCGCCTTGCAGCTCGTCGCTTGCAACTCGCAGCTCATCTAGTTTCAAGCTCGTGACTCCCTGCCTGGGCACTGTGTCGGGGAGAAAATCTGTCAGCTGAAGAAGACCGCATCTAAGCTTCGTACCAGCGCTTCGAAGCTTTCAAAGCTCACGCGAAGACCGTCGCGGTGCGTCTTCGCAACAAGCCACCGCCCGAGGCAGTTTTCGGCAGCCGCTCGCAGCTCGCAACCCTGGGCCGCCCACGCCACCTTCCATCCGCGGCAGAGATGCCACTCACCGGCGGGCACAGCTTGGACGAGCTTGACGGGCCGCGAAAGCCGGTGAGTCGTACTCGGAGTGAAGAGGACCGGCTTCAGGTCTCCAGCGAGCCGCCTTCGCCGTCCCTGCCCGGGGCTGGAGCCCAGGCGCGCTCCCGACCCCGACCCATCCTGTCCAAGAGCCACAGCGTGGATGCTGCACCGCTCTCCACGTCCGGCGAGAAGAGGAGTGTGTCTTTCCGGCTACCGGAAGAGAACGATGAGCATTCGCACAGTAAGATGGCCGCTCTGGTGCAGAGTTTGAAGAAGTTGACGCTGGCGGCGGCGGCGGCTAGCTCTAGTCGTCCCAAGCCCGAGAAGACCACCAAGAGGATCCTGCGCCAGCCTGTAGTACACGTGTACCTGCGTGGTGCTTCGGGTCTACCCACGCAGCGCGTGCCCCTGGCTGCTGTCAACGCGCTGCACCGACACCCATTCCGAACGACTATTTCGTGAATGCTGTGTCTACGATGCCGTTTCGGTATATCATTCTCACGTGTTTTCTCCGTTATACTGGAGGTCTTTGGAGATAAGTGATCATTGCATGCATATATTCGACTTCATTGAGACATAATTTTGTAAGGCGCTTGGCGTGAGGTTGTATGTCATCGAATGCTACTGATGCGTTGTAATGTAAAGTAAGTTGTGTATGTTGAGCTCACATTTTCACGATATGCATGTTAAGAGCACAATATTTGTGACCACCCAATGTCCACATAATACATCTCAGCTAAAACGCCGATTGTTTCTCAGCAGTGAAGTGAGAAGTGGAATGAGGGGTGGAGTGAAGGGAAGCTGGAATTCGATTTCAAGACGACATTCTATATTGCTCGGTAGTGAAACTTGGAAGGCGCTTTGAAACATCAAACAATAAAGCTTTTGATATAAAGGGTAAAAAGAAAATGAGCGGAGTCTCAAAAATAAATATAAGTTCGTCACCGAAGACTTATGAACGCCATTCGGAATGTGGACGAAAAAAAACGCTCTCCACTGTCGAGTCAGCGATCGGGTATCACTTTGAGGCTTGAACCTTCCTTGCACGGCTTCGCCCCATGGGTGAAGGCTCTTAAAGTTAATAAATAATCGTCCGGACGTCGTGCTATTTTTCATTTCTCCTTCATCTCCTAGCTGTGCAATCGTCCAGGAGCACGAAAGCAACCTTATGTTAACCAATCTAAAACAAACCCAACAACTGGACGGTTTCGTTGCTAGCGGGACTTCAGAACAGTTCAACCATGTATGCGGCTAGCACTAAGGGAAATATAGGGGACAAAACGGCGTAGAGTTCCACCTACCACAGCCATCGCGATGTGGCTTCACATCCGTCATACGTCCGCAACGGGGACGAACCAGTCCAGTAACGCTGCGACACACGTCGTCGAACAGTTCCTGGGACATCCTGCACGACCGCTGCTCTGTTAACAGGGACAACCATTCTTCGGACTTACGTCAGCTTGGCAGAAACACGATCATTGCTGGATTATTGGTTCTGTCAATCGTTCATGGAACTCGAGAGGTCCTCCCCGATCTAGGCTAAACAACGGAATTACATGTCACTGGACTCGACGACCAGTTCCAACCAACTGCCAACGGGCATCCTTGAACAGCGACGGCCATCGGTCACCATTCTAGGAATTCAAATGGTCGTATTGGAGCACCTTTAACCGACGATACAAAACGTCAATCAGACACGTCAGTCAGATCCCCGCGCTACGAAACGTGTACTTTTCAAGTACTCAGTTATTATAATGCCTAAGAATTAAGGAAGCCGAGGCTGCCTCACCTAACAAAAGTTGAGAGGGACGTGGATATCAGCATCCTAATGGTCATTCTTTCCTTGCAGCACCCATAGACCTAATGTCATAATCCGAAGAATGGGGGAGGGGGCATGTCCCACGTCCCCGCGGTGGTGGATCCCATATAAGGAACTTTAACTTCTATAAACTTTGAGAATGTTCTATAAAGATTACCGAGCGCAGCCTTTACTTCAAGACACACGCCATGCAACTGCGATAGTACCTTTGGGCATTCCGTGCGAGCGTGTGGGCTACTGCACGTGATACATGAACGCACTACGACGCTACGAATAGACAATACAACTCATGCGCTCAATGTACCTGGAGTCCGACCATTGGCCTGTTGTTTGCCTATATTAAAAATTACCCATGCTTCAGACGTGTATGGTTAATCATTTTCTGTTGTCCCTTTCTGCGCATCGATACGATCATTGGTTCGGAGCATCAGCAGGTGGAGCCTTTTCTCAAGGAAGTAGCCTTTTTCCTGCCTTTTCTACGGAAATCACGCTGCCCACCCAACACAAACCTCACTTTTCATCATGGTGATGGCAGCCTGACGCATGTTCACGTGTTCGGACGGGATTAGTAGCAGTCCATATTGCTGGAAGTCAGATTCAGGCAGTCTAGTCACCAGTGTTGATACTTCGTCTGTGAATAAAAAAAACTCCAGACACAACATTGGCGGCTCGTCAATGATTTATTTTACGGGCTGCTAACGGTCCCAAAATGACCTCCAGATGGCCTCCGGAGAGACTGCAGAACTGGTGATAGATCAGGCGAAGTTAAACAGCAGCTCAGGGCATTGGGCATGGAAACAAACAAACAAATGGGCTCTACTAAAAAGATGAGACATTTGACATAACATAAACATCCAAATCAGCGTTCCAAAATGAAGTGAGAGATAATACTTGCACCTGTCGGGCATTTTATTAGCTTAGGGGCTGATAGCTTAGGGGACTCGTTATAATCCTTTGCATCTTAGTTTTTTTCCAGCGCTTGATGTTTGATTTAAAAAAAGACAAGTAAACATTTCTGCACACTATAATAATACTGTATGTTGAGTGATTACAAATACAATAGTTTCTTGAGAATGCTTATTATTCCATCGATCATCTCAATACAAACTACCAATAATGAAATAACACCAAGCTTGCATGAATGCCTAAGAACACCTATATTTGATTGCCAGAGACACACCTTATCAGCGTCTTTCATCATCCGACGACGACAGCCAGCATGTCATCCGGGTCAGGATGTGGTCGTCTGACCTTCTACCAATCTTCACATGAAACGCGATGTGACACGTATTCAACTATTCACCTAGGACATCCAACGACCGCCTCCGAAAAGCCTCGTCCACCGGTGTACACATTTCTAGGAAGGGTAATCATCTCGACTGTTCTCCATAACGGGTCGCTAGCCAGAGCCGACTATCCGTCATGGAGAAATGTGAACCGCTTTATACAAGGGCGCTAGAAAGCAGCGAGGACCCTCACATCGTCTGATGAAAGCAGGCTTTTCGTCGTGTGCCGAATGAAGAGCTGCCCAGTGCTGGGATTCGGAGAAGCGAAGCAGGACGCGGGGCTACGTCAATTTAGGCCACTTGGTGGTCTGAGAAATGTGTCGTCTGCACCCCGAGGAAGGATGGGTCACCTTTTCCCACCAAGCAGTGGTGGTGGGAAAAGGCGACGACTCGCTGGATGACTTCGGCGCCGAAATTGCATTAAAAAAAACATGTGTGCGACTTGGAATGCCCGATTTGGTGACGTATTGCTATTGTCTGTATGATTATAAAATATATATTACATACACCATGTTATCAGCATTGTTTTTTATTGCAGGGTTTTTCTTGTTAGTCATCGACCTCCGGGAGGAGCTATTATCTTATTCTGTAAATCTGCTAAAGTCGTTTTCATCAGATCGTCTGCTCTGCTGGACCAAAAATAATACGCCTGCCCTTGGGAATTGTGAGAATTGTCTTGGCCGCTCGAATTTTAAGCCTAAAATATATCAAGGTTAGTTTGGTGCTATATCGCATATGGTAGGAAATCGAGTCAGGGCCTCGATTGTTTCTGTTTTTACTTATATTTTTAGGCAGAAAAGTTGTCCATTTTCGACCGATGTTGTTCGTTTTATTTGTGTTGGGACGAGGAGCAGGGAACCAACGGACCCCTGGATCCACCCTTAAACTTAGGTAGTAAAATATAATAATTTGATTTTAAAAATCACATATTTTATTCGACTTCCAAACAGACCAAATCGAAAGTCAAAGTCGTAAGATTTCGTTTTTACTTCACCAGATTTGATAAGGTAAATTTGAGACGATATTACCACTGTTAATATCGACCTCCCCAGAACAGCCTATCTCAGTTTTCCCAGAATGCGGCAAGCAGTGTCTTCTCGCAAAGCATTGACATGTCAAGATGATGCCCTGAGCTGGACAAAGTTATTGAACAACTGTTAACTAACTTCTTAGTAGCATCGACGGTCTTCGTAGAAACTATGTGATTAAATGTCAATAGCGGTGTTTCTGCTTATTGCTCGGAAACCATATAATCATCGAATAATGAATACGAAACTTCTTGCGCATTGTAAACTTAACCAAAACAAAACTTGGGTATGTTCTGAAGTCCAGAATGTACCCAGTTTGTGACCAAACTTGCATCTCATTAGAAAACAACTTTACTCGAGGACATTGGGTAAACCTCACTCTGGCGGTCACCCCTATCTACCACCATATTTGACTATGCTGCCAAGGGAAGTTTTACCTTTCTGTCACGGATTATTTTACCCCCGTACAGCGGGTGTACCCAAATGAACTACTCTCTCAAGTCGAGTTGACTCTTCATGCGAACCTACGAACCGAGAGTTACTCTTCGCACTCCAACCCGCGTAAGCGGTGTTACTCGCTCTTGAAGGATATATATTCACTCATGGTCAACACTATTTTTGACTATGCTACCGAGGGTAGTATTACCCCGCATGGGGTATTATTTTACCCTCGTACATCGAGTTTACGCGAGCTACCCGTGCAGTGCGGATATACTTTCCTCCCAGGATTCCTTCGTGCACACAAGGAAAAACAGTTTTGTCACCATGTGTATTAACCGCTACGAGCAACAGTTACACTAGACTACGGTCAAAAGCTTCATCGCTAACGCTAACGCACATATTTAACGCTATGAGCGATGGAAACTAGCGTGGCGCACGGCACGGCACACAACACCCTCTCACTCACCCACGCGCACACACACTGCACACACACACACACACTGACACTGCACACACACACTGCAAACCCACACACCCACACGCGACACACTACGACGATGTGCACGGCGCACACCAATACGACGCACGACGATCCAGGTATATACAAACTGTTTTTGCACAAACATGGCACGAAATTAGGATTGCGTCCGAAATAAATCCTTCATAACACCAATCTCACCAATGTGAACGTAGGACGAGCGAGCACAAGTCGACTGGTTTCGGAGTAAGTATGTTCTAAGCGCTGGTTTAAATGTTGCGCCGCCGTTGAAGGTTGCACAAAACTGGTTGTAAACTTCGACACCACTGTAAACCAGCTGCCTCCTACCCGCCTCGGTACGTATCCTCGGTAGTCTTAATCGATGGGCGTTTCGCGTGTCATGGCCATGGTCTGTCGCGCTGGCCAACGTACGGGCTATACCATTCGGATGCCCAGATTCCACAATGCGCCTCACATTACATATCCTATGGCACAATGTCAGGTTGTCTGCAGTCATCCACTTCAAATTGCGTAACACGTCGGATATGTGATCTCGCTTGTTTCGGCCACTAATCATAAGCGACGCTTTTGAGAAGCTCATATCTCTGCAACCGCGCGTCCGATTGACAAGCGGTCTTCTTTGCTGAGCAGCCCCATCTAACCTACCCTATTTGAGACCAGTGCCGACTCATGTGGGTGACTACCACTGCGTGTGGCGCGTGCCGTGTGAGGGGTGTTGAAAAGGTGTTTTCTCACAATAACTCTGCAACGACTGGGCGGATTATGTGCAAATTTCGTGTGTCCTTAGGTACCCCTCAGCCGCCACTTTCACACAACTCAGGGGTGGGGTGACTCCGCACGTGCGCACGTGCACACCCCTATTCTGTAGCTCAATAACGGCGGAGCCGATTGTGTTCAAATTTGGTGTGTGGTTAGGGACCTCTCATCCGCCAGTTTCCCACAAGTCAGGGGTGGGGTGGCTCTGCACGTGCGCTCGTGCACACCCCTATTATGTATCTCTGGAACGGCTGAGCCGATTGTGTTCGAATTTGGTCATGCTATACATGTTTGATCATGCTATTGAGTGAACTAGCAGAAGAGTCAGCGAATCAAACAAAACTATCCCAATGTTCCGGTTTTGACGTAACCCAAACACCACGTCTCGACTTGTTTAGTCACACCACACCGTTCGAGATGATACATCTTCTGGCCCTCTCGTGACGGACGGTGTCTTGAATTTATCAATAAGGCCACACCTCCGCCTCTGGCCATCCGTCTGGCCTGGAAGTTTCTGGCAAGCTGCCAACTAAATCTAAGCGTCTGGCGGCGTGACTAGCAGCGCGACGGGGAGCTTTGCCCTCTGCATTCTGCAACGTCTGGTCGCTCGACCGTGGGAGCAATCGATACTGGTGGCGGTAGCAGACCCCCCCCCCCCCCTTCGCCCCCCCCCCCCCCCGCCCCGGAGCGGCGGACGACCGCTGGACGGCCGGCGCCGGAGACCAAGGGTAAAGGTCATCCAACGCGGCACGAACGCGACGGCGGATCGCCCGACAAGTGGTCACCGGGGCCCAGAGGTTGGACGGGATGTTTGGAGAGGCGACGTGCTGGCAAACACGAGTGTCTGGCGAAATGGTGACCTGGACGCCTCGACGTTCGATGAACTCGATGCGGCTCGATTCGGCTCGATACTGCTACATTCGGCTCACGTTAGATGAGGTTGATTCAGCACTGGGTCAGAGGTGGGAGGGTGGAGGCGTTGGTACACTCAGAGGTGGGAGGGTGGAGGCGTTGGTACACTCAGAGGTGGGAGGGTGGAGGCGTTGGTACACTCAGAGGTGGGAGGGTGGAGGCGTTGGTACACTCAGAGGTGGGAGGGTGGAGGCGTTGGTACACTCAGAGGTGGTAGGGGGGAGGCGTTGGTACACTCAGAGGTGGGAGGGTGGAGGCGTTGGTACACTCAGAGGTGGGAGGGTGGAGGCGTTGGTACACTCAGAGGTGGGAGGGTGGAGGCATGGTACACTCAGAGGTGGGAGGGTGGAGGCATTGGTACACTCAGAGGTGGTAGGGGGGAGGCGTTGGTACACTCAGAGGTGGGAGGGTGGAGGCGTTGGTACACTCAGAGGTGGGAGGGTGGAGGCGTTGGTACACTCAGAGGTGGGAGGGTGGAGGTGTTGGTACACTCAGAGGTGGGAGGGTGGAGGCGTTGGTACACTCAGAGGTGGGAGGGTGGAAGTGTTGGTACACTCAGAGGTGGGAGGGTGGAGGCGTTGGTACACTCAGAGGTGGGAGGGGGAGGCGTTGGTACACTCAGAGGTGGGAGGGTGGAGGTGTTGGTACACTCAGAGGTGGGAGGGTGGAGGCGTTGGTACACTCAGAGGTGGGAGGGTGGAGGTGTTGGTACACTCAGAGGTGGGAGGGTGGAGGCGTTGGTACACTCAGAGGTGGGAGGGGGGAGGCGTTGGTACACTCAGAGGTGGGAGGGTGGAGGCGTTGGTACACTCAGAGGTGGGAGGGTGGAGGCGTTGGTACACTCAGAGGTGGGAGGGTGGAGGCGTTGGTACACTCAGAGGTGGGAGGGTGGAGGCGTTGGTACACTCAGAGGTGGGAGGGTGGAGGCGTTGGTACACTCAGAGGTGGGAGGGTGGAGGCGTTGGTACACTCAGAGGTGGGAGGGGGAGGCGTTGGTACATTCAGAGGTGGGAGGGTGGAGGTGTTGGTACACTCAGAGGTGGGAGGGTGGAGGCGTTGGTACACTCAGAGGTGGGAGGGTGGAGGCGTTGGTACACTCAGAGGTGGGAGGGTGGAGGCGTTGGTACACTCAGAGGTGGGAGGGGGGAGGCGTTGGTACACTCAGAGGTGGGAGGGTGGAGGCGTTGGTACACTCAGAGGTGGGAGGGTGGAGGTGTTGGTACACTCAGAGGTGGGAGGGTGGAGGCGTTGGTACACTCAGAGGTGGGAGGGGGAGGCGTTGGTACACTCAGAGGTGGGAGGGTGGAGGCGTTGGTACACTCAGAGGTGGGAGGGTGGAGGCGTTGGTACACTCAGAGGTGGGAGGGTGGAGGCGTTGGTACACTCAGAGGTGGGATGGTGGAGGCGTTGGTACACTCAGAGGTGGGAGGGGGGAGGCGTTGGTACACTCAGAGGTGGGAGGGTGGAGGCGTTGGTACACTCAGAGGTGGGAGGGTGGAGGCGTTGGTACACTCAGAGGTGGGAGGGTGGAGGCGTTGGTACACTCAGAGGTGGGAGGGTGGAGGCGTTGGTACACTCAGAGGTGGGAGGGTGGAGGCGTTGGTACACTCAGAGGTGGGAGGGTGGAGGCGTTGGTACACTCAGAGGTGGGAGGGTGGAGGCGTTGGTACACTCAGAGGTGGGAGGGGAGGCGTTGGTACACTCAGAGGTGGGAGGGTGGAGGCGTTGGTACACTCAGAGGTGGGAGGGTGGAGGCGTTGGTACACTCAGAGGTGGGAGGGTGGAGGCGTTGGTACACTCAGAGGTGGGAGGGTGGAGGCGTTGGTACACTCAGAGGTGGGAGGAGGGAGGCGTTGGTACACTGAGAGGTGGGAGGGTGGAGGCGTTGGTACACTCAGAGGTGGGAGGGTGGAGGCGTTGGTACACTCAGAGGTGGGAGGGTGGAGGCGTTGGTACACTCAGAGGTGGGAGGGGGGAGGCGTTGGTACACTCAGAGGTGGGAGGGTGGAGGCGTTGGTACACTCAGAGGTGGGAGGGTGGAGGCGTTGGTACACTCAGAGGTGGGAGGGTGGAGGCGTTGGTACACTCAGAGGTGGGAGGGTGGAGGCGTTGGTACACTCAGCGGTGGGAGAGGGGAGGCGTTGGTACACTCAGAGGTGGGAGGGTGGTGGCGTTGGTACACTCAGAGGTGGGAGGGTGGTGGCGTTGGTACACTCAGAGGTGGGAGGGGGAGGCGTTGGTACACTCAGAGGTGGGAGGGGGGAGGCGTTGGTACACTCAGAGGTGGGAGGGTGGAGGCGTTGGTACACTCAGAGGTGGGAGGGTGGAGGCGTTGGTACACTCAGAGGTGGGAGGGTGGAGGCGTTGGTACACTCAGAGGTGGGAGGGTGGAGGCGTTGGTACACTCAGAGGTGGGAGGGTGGAGGCGTTGGTACACTCAGAGGTGGGAGGGTGGAGGCGTTGGTACACTCAGAGGTGGGAGGGTGGAGGTGTTGGTACACAGGTCACGTCGACTGACACGTGGGCCGTGTTTCAGCCATGCTTCCGCTCACTGCTCGCAGCAAACGATGCCCTGCACGGTTTGTTGTTGGGTCATTTAAACCACGAAGTGGTTTAGTTGACCTGAACCGTCGTAATGCGTGTTCCCTTGTGTTTATGATAGGCTACAACAATAACTGTTTTGGTTTTTAACTGCTAGTCAGGGCGGTCCGGTTTGTAATGTAATGGTTTCAAGAAGTAAATATGATATTCTATTATTTTTATATTAAAGGGAAATAATGACCTTTTTCCACAAAAATGGAGTTAGCACTTGAAATCGCCAGACGAGACCAAAATATATTGTAAATTCATCACATTTTGCCTGAAAACTTTCCTACTGAAAGATATTTCAAGTTAAAGTTGATAAGCGTTCCACACTTTTAACGATTGCAAGTACTTTTGGTCCTCATCAAACTGCGGGCTTTTCCCGTATTGTTTTTTTACGCAATGGAGTGGAAAATATATTGTGCGTTCTGCTTGTTGTGATTATATGCCCGGCGTTCTGCTAAAACTAACAGCGATTGGAAATAGTGGCAATAAAATCGGAAGCTCATCGATGCACATCACCGGCGGCATAGTTAGTGGTTGCGACCCTCAATTTTTGAAAATCAATTCATTTGTTTTCAACATTAGGAGTATTGTATAATTTGTCTGTGGCTGTATATAACACTATGCTTTATATTATCATGAAAAATAATAATTTTCCCCCAAAAAAACTAACAAACAATAACACAAAACTGGCAATTAAATCGGAAGCTCATCGATGCACATCGACGGCGACATATTTAGCGTCGGCGATTTGTTTACAAAGTCATTGTCATGCTTCTCGGCGCACTTAACCATTGTGGCGAGTTGTTCCTGATTAGTATACCCAAGTCCCGTAGCCGGCTTTGTTAATGACGTCACTGGTGCCATTCTTGTGCAGCATTGCGGAATATATCTGATTTTGAGTTGAAAGCTAATTAAAGACTTATTCAAATTATTGTTTTTAAGTTTGAATTTTCTTGTTAATCATTATTAAAGGTATTTTATCACTGTATTTCATAGTAGTTGACACTTCAGAAACTTGTGACGTAATAATATTGTATCCAATATGCATTTCCCTCACCTTTTGCTATTGTGGCGCAGTGCCGAGTGCTTTGCGAATACTAGCTTGCCTGGGGTTCAATTAATTCCACCCTTATTTTATTCGAGTTGGTATAGTTTGCATGTTGTTGTTATTCATGACTTATACTGATAGTCAGTCATGCATCACGGATGCTTCACGGATTGCTGCACGGATCAGAGCGCTGCTCGAACGCACGCTAGTAGCGCTTTCGTTCTCCATGGCAACCAGGCGTGAGCCAATGAAAAGCCAGAACGTATTCCCTTTCTGGCTTTTGATTGGCTGACACCTGGTTGCCATGGAGAACGAAAGCGCTACTAGCGCTACTAGGGTGTGTCCGAGCAGCACTCAGTTTGATCGGAAACGTCACAGAGCCTCCAAAAATGCCGCACTCGATGTAGACAATGGTAGAGAAGGACGAATTTGTCAATGACCTTCATGAAGTACACAAGGTACTTGTTTTTTATTTTTCCAAACTTACAACTTTGAATTTGGAAATAATTTTATTTAATTCTTAAATTTAAATAAAATAATTTTAAAACCATAACGGTAGCCTAAGAAATTGTTGCTAACAATATCAAAAGGACATTATTTCCCTCTAACAAGTTTCTTGTAGAACGTGCTGCTGTATGTTAATTGTGTTGACATCACACCAATACTATTTATCACTATGTTAAGCTGCATTGAGGACAGACACATTCGATTTTAATGAGGCTGAACGAGTTGCATCCATTGGTCAAGAACTGTATATCATGGCTATTCCAAACACCAGCAATAGACCTATATTACCTGTAATGGTTTCTCGTATATTATCAGACGCATTGGGGCAATCCTAATACAAGCCTGATATCAGCTTTCACTTGATTAATAGATCCAGCGATTATTTGATTAATTTACAAAGCTTGCTCTTTTCCAATTATTGTCACCTTCGCCGCGAGGCGAAGGTGACTTTTCCAATTATTGTCGCCACCTATTGTCACGTGCGAGGTTTGTCACGTGCGAGGTTTGTCACGTGCGAGGTTTGTCACGTGCGAGGTTTGTCACGTGCGATGTTTGTTACGAGCGAGGTTTGTGACGTGCGAGGTTTGTCACGTGCGAGGTTTGTAAGTGCGAGGTTTGTCTCGTGCGAAGCTTGTCACATGCAAAGCTTGTCACATGCGAGGTTTGTCACGCGCGAGGCTTGTCACGTGCGAAGTTTGTCACGTGCCAGGTTTGTCACGAGCAAGGTTTGTCACGTGCCAGGTTTGTTACGTGCGAGATTTGTCACGTGCGTTGTCACGTGCGAGGTTTTTCACGCACGAGGTTTGTCACGCGCGAGGTTTGTCACGAGCGAGGTTTGTCACGTGCGAGGTTTGTCACGTGCGAGGTTTGTCACGTGCGAGGTTTTTCACACACGATGTTTTTTACGCGCGAGGTTTGTCACGCGCGAGGTTTGTAACGTGCGAGGTTTGTCACCAGCGAGGTTTGTTACGTGCGAGGTTTGTCACGTGTGATGTCACGTGCGAGGTTTGTCACGTGGGAGGTTTGTCACGTGCGAGGTTTGTCACGTGTGAGGCTTGTCATGTGCGAGGTTTGTCACCTGCACGGCTTGTCGCGTGCGAGGTTCGTCACGTGCTAGGTTTGTCACATACGAGGTCTGTCACGTGCGAGATTTGTCACGTGCGTGGCTTGTCACGTGCGAGGTCTGTTGCATTGCATCCATCCATTGCATTGCATTGCAACGAGTTGCATCCATTGGTCAGGAACTGTATATAATGGCTATTCCAAACACCAGCAATAGACCTATATTACCTGTAATGGTTTCTCGTATATTATCAGACGCATTGGGGCAATCCTAATACAAACCTGATATCAGCTTTCACTTGATTAATAGATCCAGCAATTATTTGATTAATTTACAAAGCTTGCTCCTTTCCAATTATTGTCACCTTCGCCTATACTTACATGACATAATTTGTGTGTTCATTGTAAATCCACTTAGAAAATGATGTCCGGTTCTCTTCTCTTACATTCAAGATTAGTATAACCATGCAACATAATCTATCCGGGAAGAGGGAAGCCTCCACCAGATCCGCCAGGGAAAGTAACTTTTCCCAACTCTGCGCTTCATATTGCATCTGCTTATGCTTGCACGCACCACATAAGTCACGTGCGTTGTCACGTGCGAGGTTTTTCACGTGCGAGGTTTGTCACGTGCGAGGTTTGTCACGTGCAAAGTTTGTCATGTGCGAGGTTTGTTACGTGCGAGGTTTGCCACGTGCGATGTCACGTGCGAGGTTTGTCACGTGGGAGGTTTGTCATGTGGGAGGTTTGTCATGTGCGAGGTTTGTGATGTGCGAGGTATGTCACCTGCGCGGTTTGTCACGTGCGAGGTTCGTCACGTGCTAGGTTTGTCACATGCGAGATCTGTCACGTGCGAGGTTTTTCACGTGCGTGGTTTGTCACGTGCGAGGTCTGTCACGTGCGAGGCCTGTCACGTACGAGGTTTGTCACGTTCGAGTTTGTGACGTGCGAGGTTCGTCACGTGAGAGGTTTGTCACGTGCGAGGTTTGTTACGAGCGAGGTTTGTCACGTGCGAGTTTTGTCACGTGCGTGGTATGTCACGTGCGAGGTTTGTCACGTGCGAGTTTGTGACGTGCGAGGTTTGTGACGTGCTAGGTTTGTGACGTGTGAGGTTTGTGACGTGCGAGGTTTGTGACGTGCGAGGTTTGTGACGTGCGAGGTTTGTGACGTGCGAGGTTTGTGACGTGCGAGGTTTGTCACGTGCCAGGTTTGTCACGGGCGAGGTTTGTCACGTGCGAGGTTTGTCACGTGCAAGGTTTGTAAGTGCGAGGTTTGTCTCGTGCTAGGATTGTCACATGCAAAGCTTGTCACATGCGAGGTTTGTCACGTGCGAGGTTTGTCACGTGCGAAGTTTGTCACGTACCAGGTTTGTCACGTGCGAGGTTTGTCACGTGCCAGGTTTGATACGTGCGAGGTTTGTCACGTGCGTTGTCACGTACGAGGTTTTTCACGTGTGAGGTTTGTCACGCGCGAGGTTTGTCACGTGCGAGGTTTGTCACGTGCGAGGTTTGTCACGTGCGAGGTTTGTCACGTGCGAGGTTTGTCACGTGCGAGGTTTGTCACGTGTGAGGTTTGTCAAGAGCGAGGTTTGTCACGTGCTAGGTTTGGTACGTGCGAAGTTTGTCACATGCGATGTCACGTGCGATGTTTGTGACGTGGGAGGTTTGTCACTTGCGAGGTTTGTCACGTGCGAGGTTTGTCATGTGCGGGGTTTGTCACCTGCGCGGTTTGTCACGTGCGAGGTTCGTCACGTGCTAGGTTTGTCACATACGAGGTCTGTCACGTGCGAGGTTTGTCACGTGCGAGGTTTGACGCGTGCGTGGTTTGTTACGTGCGAGGTCTGTCACGTGCGAGGTTTGTCACGTTCGAGTTTGTGACGTGCGAGGTTTGTCACGTGCGACGTTTGTCACGTGTGAGGTTTGTCACGTGCGAAGTTTGTCACGTGGGTGATTTGTCACGTGCGAGGTCTGTCACGTGTGAGGTCTGTCACGTGCGAGGTTTGTCATGTTCGAGTTTGTGACGTGCGAGGTTTGTCACGTGCGAGGTTTGTCACGTGCGAGGTTTGTTACGAGCGAGGTTTGTTACGAGCGAGGTTTGTCACGTGCGAGTTTTGTCACGTGCGTGGTTTGTCACGTGCGAGGTTTGTCACGTGCGAGTTTGTGACGTGCGAGGTTAGTGACGTGCGAGGTTTGTGACGTGCGAAGTTTGTGACGAGCGAGGCTTGTGACGTGCGAGGTTTGTCACGTGCGAGGTTTGTCACGTGCGAGGTTTGTCATGTGCGAGGTTTGTAAGTGTGATGTTTGTCTCGTGCGAAGCTTGTCACATGCAAAGCTTGTCACATGCGATATTTGTCACGTGCGAGGTTTGTCACGTGCGAAGTTTGTCACGTACCAGGTTTGTCACGTGCGAGGTTTGTCACGTGCGAGGTTTGTTACGAGCGAGGTTTGTCACGTGCGAGTTTTGTCACGCGCGTGGTATGTCACGTGCGAGGTTTGTCACGTGGGAGTTTGTGACGTGCGAGGTTTGTGACGTGCTAGGTTTGTGACGTGTGAGGTTTGTGACGTGCGAGGTTTGTGACGTGCGAGGTTTGTGACGTGCAAGGTTTGTGACGTGCGAGGTTTGTCACGTGCCAGGTTTGTCACGGGCGAGGTTTGTCACGTGCGAGGTTTGTCACGTGCGAGGTTTGTAAGTGTGATGTTTGTCCCGTGCGAAGCTTGTCACATGCAAAGCTTGTCACATGCGATATTTGTCACGTGCGAGGTTTGTCACGTGCGAAGTTTATCACGTACCAGGTTTGTCACGTGCGAGGTTTTTCACGCGCGAAGTTTGTCACGCGCGAGGTTTGTCACGTGCTAGGTTTGTCACGTGCGAGGTTTGTCACGTGCGAGGTTTGTCACGTGCGAGGTTTGTCATGTGCGAGGTTTGTCACCTGCGCGGTTTGTTAAGTGCGAGGTTCGTCACGTGCTAGGTTTGTCACATGCGAGGTCGGTCACGTGCGAGGTTTGTCACGTGCGAGGTTTGTCACGTTCGAGTTTGTCACGTGCCAGTTTGTGACGTGCGAGTTTGTGACGTGCGAGGTTTGTCACGTGCGAGGTTTGTCACGTGCGAGGTTTGTCACGTGACAGGTTTGTCACGTGCGAGGTTTGTGACGTGCGAGGTTTGTCTCGTGCGAAGTTTGTCACATGCGAAGCTTGTCACATGCGAATCTTGTCACATGCGAGGTTTGTCACGTGCGAGGTTTGTCACGTGCGAAGTTTGTCACGTGCCAGGTTTGTCACGTGCGAGGTTTGTCACGTGCGATGTCACGTGCGAGGTTTGTCACGTGTGAGGTTTGTCACGCATAAGGTTTGTCACGTGCGAGGTTTGTCACGTGCGAGGTTTATCACGTGCCAGGTTTGTCACGTGCGAGGTTTGTCACGTGCGAGGTATGTCACGTGCGAGGTTTGTCACGTGCTAGGTTTGGTACGTGCGAAGTTTGTCACATGTGATGTCACATGCGAGGTTTGTGACGTGGGAGGTTTGTCACGTGCGAGGTTTGTCACGTGCGAGGTTTGTCATGTGCGAGGTTCGTCACGTGCTAGGTTTGTCAAATACGAGGTCTGTCACGTGCGAGGTTTGTAACGTGCGAGGTTTGTAACGTGCTAGGTTTGTCACGTGCGTGGTTTGTCACGTGCGAATTCTGTCACGTGCGAGGTTTGTCACGTTCGAGTTTGTGACGTGCGAGGTTTGTGACGTGCGAGGCTTGTGACGTGCGAGGTTTGTCACGTGCGAGGTTTGTCACGTGCGAGGTTTGTCACGTGCGAGCTTTGTCACGTGCGAGGTTTGTAACTGCGATGTTTGTCTCGTGCGAAGCTTGTCACAGGCATAGCTTGTCACATGCGAGGTTTGTCACGTGCAATGTTTGTCACGTGCGAAATTTGTCACGTACCAGGTTTGTCACGTGCGAGGTTTGTCACGTGTCAGGTTTTTTAACGTGCGAGGTTTGTCACGTGCGTTGTCACGTGCGAGGTTTTTCACGCGCGAGGTTTGTCATGCGAGAGGTTTGTCACGTGCGAGGTTTGTCACGTGCGAGGTTTGTCACGTGCGAGGTTTGTCACGTGCGAGGTTTTTCACACGCGATGTTTGCCACGTGCGAGATTTGTCACGCGCGAGGTTTGTAACGTGCGAGGTTTGTCACGTGCGAGGCTTGTTACGTGCAAGGTTTGTCACGTGTGATGTCATGTGCGAGGTTTTTTCACGTGGGAGGTTTGTCACGTGCGAGGTTTGTCACGTGCGAGGTTTGTCACGTGCGAGGCTTGTCATGTGCGAGGTTTGTCACCTGCACGGCTTGTCGTGTGCGAGGTTCGTCACGTGCTAGGTTTGTCACATGCGAGGACTGTCACGTGCGAGGTTTGTCACGTGCGTGGTTTGTCACGTGCGAGGTCTGTTGCATTGCATCTATCCATTGCATTGCATTGCAACGAGTTGCATCCATTGGTCAGGAACTGTATATAATGGCTATTCCAAACACCAGCAATAGACCTATATTACCTGTATTGGTTTCTCGTATATTATCAGACGCATTGGGGAAATCCTAATACAAGCCTGATATCAGCTTTCGCTTGATTAATAGATCCAGCAATTATTTGATTAATTTACAAAGCTTGCTCTTTTCCAATTATTTTCACCTTCGCCTATACTTACATGACATAATTTGTGTGTTCAATGTAAATCCACTTAGAAAATGATGTCCGGTTCTCTTTTCTTACGTTCAAGATTAGTATAACCATGCAACATAATCTATCTGGGAAGAGGGAAGCCTCCACCAGATCCGCCAGGAAAAGTAACTTTTTCCAACTCTGCGCTTCATATTGCATCTGCTTATGCTTGCACGCACCACAGACGTCACGTGCGTTGTCACGTGCAAGGTTTTTCACGCGCAAGGTTTGTCACGTGCGAGGTTTGTCACGTGCGAGGTTTTTCACGCGCGAGGTTTGTCACGTTCAAGGTTTGTCACGTGCGAGGTTTGTTACGTGCGAGGTTTGTCACGTGCGATGTCACGTGCGAGGTTTGTCACGTGGGAGGTTTGTCATGTGCGAGGTTTGTCATGTGCGAGGTTTGTGATGTGCGAGGTTTGTCACCTGCGCGGTTTGTCACGTGCGAGGTTCGTCACGTGCTAGGTTTGTCACATGCGAGGTCTGTCACGTGCGAGGTTTGTCACGTGCGAGGTTTGTCACGTGCGTGGTTTGTCACGTGCGAGGTCTGTCACGTGCGAGGTCAGTCACGTGCGAGGTTTGTAACGTTCGAGTTTGTGACGTGCGAGGTTCGTCACGTGCGAGGTTTGTCACGTGCGATGTTTGTTACGAGCGAGGTTTGTCACGTGCGAATTTTGTCACGTGCGTGGTTTGTCACGTGCGAGGTTTGTCACGTGCGAGTTTGTGACGTGCGAGGTTTGTGACGTGCGAGGTTTTTGACATGCGATGTTTGTCACGTGCGAGGTTTGTCACGTGCAAGGTTTGTCACGTACGAGGTTTGTCACGTGCGAGGTTTGTCACGTGCGAGGTTTGTAAGTGCGAGGTTTGTCTCGTGCTAAGATTGTCATATGCAAAGCTTTTCACATGCGAGGTTTGTCACGTGCGAGGTTTGTCACGTGCGAAGTTTGTCACCTACTAGGTTTGTCATGTGCGAGGTTTGTCACGTGCCAGGTTTGTTACGTGCGAGGTTTGTCACGTGCTAGGTTTGTCACATACGAGGTCTGTCACGTGCAAGGTTTGTCACGTGCGAGGTTTGTCACGTGCGTGGTTTGTCACGTGCGAGGTCTGTCACGTAAGAGGTTTGTCACGTGCGAGGTTTGTAAGTGCGAGGTTTGTCTCGTGCTAAGATTGTCATATGCAAAGCTTGTCACATGCGAGGTTTGTCACGTGCGAGGTTTGTCACGTGCGAAGTTTGTCACCTACCAGGTTTGTCACGTGCGAGGTTTGTCACGTGCCAGGTTTGTTACGTGCGAGGTTTGTCACGTGCTAGGTTTGTCACATACGAGGTCTGTCACGTGCGAGGTTTGTCACGTGCGAGGTTTGTCACGTGCGTGGTTTGTCACGTGCGAGGTCTGTCACGTACGAGGTTTGTCACGTTCGAGTTTGTGACGTGCGATGTTTGTCACGTGCGAGGTTTGTCACGTGCAAGGTTTGTCACGTGCGAGGTTTGTCACGTGCGTGGTTTGTCACGTGCGAGGTCTGTAACGTGCGAGGTCTGTCACGTGCGAGGTTTGTCACGTTCGAGTTTGTGATGTGCGAGGTTTGTGACGTGCGAGGTTTGTCACGTGCGAGGTTTGTTACGAGCGAGGTTTGTTACGAGCGAGGTTTGTCACGTGCGAGTTTTGTCACGTGCGTGGTTTGTCACGTGCGAGGTTTGTCACGAGCGAGTTTGTGACGCGCGAGGTTTGTGACGTGCGAGGTTTGTGACGTGCGAGGTTTGTGACGTGCGAGGTTTGTGACGTGCGAGGTTTGTGATGTTCGAGGTTTGTGACGTGCAAGGCTTGTGACGTGCGAGGTTTGTCACGTGCGAGGTTTGTCACGTGCGAGGTTTGTCACGTGCGAGGTTTGTAAGTGCGATGTTTGTCTCGTGCGAAGCTTGTCACATGCAAAGCTTGTCACATGCGAGGTTTGTCACGTGCGAGGTTTGTCACGTGCGAAGTTTGTCACGTACCAGGTTTGTCACGTGCGAGGTTTGTCACGTGTCAGGTTTGTTACGTGCGAGGTTTGTCACGTGCGTTGTCACGTGCGAGGTTTTTCACGCGTGAGATTTGTCACGCGCGAGGTTTGTCACCTGCGAGGCTTGTCACGTGCGAGGTTTGTCACGTGCGAGGTTTTCAACACGCGATGTTTGTCACGTGCGAAATTTGTCACGTGCGAGGTTTGTAACGTGCGAGGTTTGTCACGTGCGAGGTTTGTTACGTGCGAGGTTTGTCACGTGTGATGTCACGTGCGAGGTTTGTCACGTGGGAGGTTTGTCACGTGCGAGGTTTGTCACGTGTGAGGCTTGTCATGTGCGAGGTTTGTCACCTGCACGGCTTGTCGCGTGCGAGGTTCGTCACGTGCTAGGTTTGTCACATGCGAGGTCTGTCACATGCGAGGTTTGTCACGTGCGTGGTTTGTCACGTGCGAGGTCTGTTGCATTGCATCCATCCATTGCATTGCATTGCAACGAGTTGCATCCATTGGTCAGGAACTGTATATAATGGCTATTCCAAACACCAGCAATAGACCTATATTACCTGTAATGGTTTCTCGTATATTAGCAGACGCATTAGGGCAATCCTAATACAAGCCTGATATCAGCTTTCACTTGATTAATAGATCCAGCAATTATTTGATTAATTTACAAAGCTTGCTCTTTTCCAATTATTTTCACCTTCGCCTATACTTACATGACATAATTTGTGTGTTCATTGTACATCCACTTAGAAAATGATGTCCGGTTCTCTTCTCTTACGTTCAAGATTAGTATAACCATGCAACATAATCTATCCGGGAAGAGGGAAGCCTCCACCAGATCCGCCAGGAAAAGTAACTTTTTCCAACTCTGCGCTTCATATTGCATCTGCTTATGCTTGCACGCACCACAGACGTCACGTGCGTTGTCACGTGCGAGGTTTTTCACGCGCGAGGTTTTTCACGTGCGAGGTTTGTTCCGTGCGAGGTTTTTCACGCGCGGGGTTTGTCACGTGCGAGGTTTGTCATGTGCGAGGTTTGTCACGTACGAGGTTTGTCACGTGCGAGGTTTGTCACGTTCAAGGTTTGTCACGTGCGAGGTTTGTTACGTGCGAGGTTTGTCACGTGCGATGTCACGTGCGAGGTTTGTCACGTGGGAGGTTTGCCATGTGCGAGGTTTGTCATGTGCGAGGTTTGTGATGTGCGAGGTTTGTCACCTGCGCGGATTGTCACGTGCGAGGTTCGTCACGTGCTAGGTTTGTCACATGCGAGGTCTGTCACGTGCGAGGTTTGTCACGTGCGAGGTTTGTCACGCGCGTGGTTTGTCACATGCGAGGTCTGTCACGTGCGAGGTCTGTCACGTGCGAGGTTTGTCACGTTCGAGTTTGTGACGTGCGAGGTTCGTCACGTGCGAGGTTTGTCACGTGCGAGGTTTGTTACGAGCGAGGTTTGTCACGTGCGAGTTTGTGACGTGCGAGGTTTGTGACGTGCGAGGTTTGTCACGTGCGAAGTTTGTCACGTACCAGGTTTGTCACGTGCGGGGTTTGTCACGTGCCAGGTTTGTTACGTGCGAGGTTTGTCACGTGCTAGGTTTGTCACATACGAGGTCTGTCACGTGCGAGGTTTGTCACGTGTGAGGTTTGTCACGTGCGTGGTTTGTCACGTGCGAAGTCTGTCACGTGCGAGGTTTGTCACGTGCGAGGTTCGTCACGTGCGAGGTTTGTCACGTGCGAGGTTTGTTACGAGCGAGGTTTGTCACGTGCGAGTTATGTCACGTGCGAGGTTTGTAAGTGCGAGGTTTGTCTCGTGCTAAGATTGTCCTATGCAAAGCTGGTCACATGCGAGGTTTGTCACGTGCGAGGTTTGTCACGTGCGAAGTTTGTCACGTACCAGGTTTGTCACGTGCGGGGTTTGTCACGTGCCAGGTTTGTTACGTGCGAGGTTTGTCACGTGCTAGGTTTGTCACATACGAGGTCTGTCACGTGCGAGGTTTGTCACGTGCGAGGTTTGTCACGTGCGTGGTTTGTCACGTGCGAGGTCTGTCACGTGCGAGGTTTGTCACGTTCGAGTTTGTGACGTGCGATGTTTGTCACGTGCGAGGGTTGTCACCTGCGAGGTTTGTCACGTGCGAGGTTTGTCACGTGCGTGGTTTGTCACGTGCGAGGTATGTCACGTGCGAGGTCTGTCACGTGCGAGGTTTGTCACGTTCAAGTTTGTGACGTGCGAGGTTTGTGACGTGCGAGGTTTGTCACGTGCGAGGTTTGTTACGAGCGAGGTTTGTTACGAACGAGGTTTGTCACGTGCGAGTTTTGTCACGTGCGTGGTTTGTCACGTGCGAGGTTTGTCACGAGCGAGTTTGTGACGTGCGAGGTTTGTGACGTGCGAGGTTTGTGACGTGCGAGGTTTGTGATGTGCGAGGTTTGTGACGTGCAAGGCTTGTGACGTGCGAGGTTTGTCACGTGCGAAGTTTGTCACATGCGAGGTTTGTCACGTGCGAGGTTTGTAAGTGCGATGTTTGTCTCGTGTGAAGCTTGTCACATGCAAAGTTTGTCACATGCAAAGCTTGTCACATGCGAGGTTTGTCACGTGCGAGGTTTGTCACGTGCGAAGTTTGTCACGTACCAGGTTTGTCACGTGCGATGTTTGTCACGTGTCAGGTTTGTTACGTGCGAGGTTTGTCACGTGCGTTGTCACGTGCGAGGTTTTTCACGCGCGAGATTTGTCACGCGCGAGGTTTGTCACGTGCGAGGTTTGTCACGTGCGAGGTTTGTCCCGTGCGAGTTTTTTCATACGCGATGTTTGTCACGTGCGAGATTTGTCACGCGCGAGGTTTGTAACGTTCGAGGTTTGTCACGTGCGAGGTTTGTTACGTGCAAGGTTTGTCACGTGCGATGTCACGTGCGAGGTTTGTCACGTGGGAGGTTTGTCACGTGCGAGGTTTGTCACGTGTGAGGCTTGTCATGTGCGAGGTTTGTCACCTGCACGGCTTGTCGCGTGCGAGGTTCGTCACGTGTTAGGTTTGTCACATGCGAGGTCTGTCACGTGCGAGGTTTGTCATGTGCGTGGTTTGTCACGTGCGAGGTCTGTTGCATTGCATCCATCCATTGCATTGCATTGCAACGAGTTGCATCCATTGGTCAGGAACTGTATATAATGGCTATTCCAAACACCAGCAATAGACCTATATTACCTGTAATGGTTTCTCGTATATTAGCAGACGCATTGGGGCAATCCTAATACAAGCCTGATATCAGCTTTCACTTGATTAATAGATCCAGCAATTATTTGATTAATTTACAAAGCTTGCTCTTTTCCAATTATTTTCACCTTCGCCTATACTTACATGACATAATTTGTGTGTTCATTGTACATCCACTTAGAAAATGATGTCCGGTTCTCTTCTCTTACGTTCAAGATTAGTATAACCATGCAACATAATCTATCCGGGAAGAGGGAAGCCTCCACCAGATCCGCCAGGAAAAGTAACTTTTTCCAACTCTGCGCTTCATATTGCATCTGCTTATGCTTGCACGCACCACAGACGTCACGTGCGTTGTCACGTGCGAGGTTTTTCACGCGCGAGGTTTGTCACGTGCGAGGTTTGTTCCGTGCGAGGTTTTTCACGCGCGGGGTTTGTCACGTGCGAGGTTTGTCATGTGCGAGGTTTGTCACGTACGAGGTTTGTCACGTGCGAGGTTTGTCACGTTCAAGGTTTGTCACGTGCGAGGTTTGTTACGTGCGAGGTTTGTCACGTGCGATGTCACGTGCGAGGTTTGTCACGTGGGAGGTTTGCCATGTGCGAGGTTTGTCATGTGCGAGGTTTGTGATGTGCGAGGTTTGTCACCTGCGCGGTTTGTCACGTGCGAGGTTTGTCACGTGCTAGGTTTGTCACATGCGAGGTCTGTCACGTGCGAGGTTTGTCACGTGCGAGGTTTGTCACGTGCGTGGTTTGTCACGTGCGAGGTCTGTCACGTGCGAGGTCTGTCACGTGCGAGGTTTGTCACGTTCGAGTTTGTGACGTGCGAGGTTCGTCACGTGCGAGGTTTGTCACGTGCGAGGTTTGTTACGAGCGAGGTTTGTCACGTGCGAGTTATGTCACGTGCGTGGTTTGTCACGTGCGAGGTTTGTCACGTGCGAGTTTGTGACGTGCGAGGTTTGTGACGTGCGAGGTTTGTCACGTGCGAAGTTTGTCACGTACCAGGTTTGTCACGTGCGGGGTTTGTCACGTGCCAGGTTTGTTACGTGCGAGGTTTGTCACGTGCTAGGTTTGTCACAATTGAGGTCTGTCACGTGCGAGGTTTGTCACGTGCGAGGTTTGTCACGTGCGTGGTTTGTCACGTGCGAGGTCTGTCACGTGCGAGGTTTGTCACGTGCGAGGTTCGTCACGTGCGAGGTTTGTCACGTGCGAGGTTTGTTACGAGCGAGGTTTGTCACGTGCGAGTTATGTCACGTGCGAGGTTTGTAAGTGCGAGGTTTGTCTCGTGCTAAGATTGTCATATGCAAAGCTTGTCACATGCGAGGTTTGTCACGTGCGAGGTTTGTCACGTGCGAAGTTTGTCACGTACCAGGTTTGTCACGTGCGGGGATTGTCACGTGCCAGGTTTGTTACGTGCGAGGTTTGTCACGTGCTAGGTTTGTCACATACGAGGTCTGTCACGTGCGAGGTTTGTCACGTGCGAGGTTTGTCACGTGCGTGGTTTGTCACGTGCGAGGTCTGTCACGTGCGAGGTTTGTCACGTTCGAGTTTGTGACGTGCGATGTTTGTCACGTGCGAGGGTTGTCACCTGCGAGGTTTGTCACGTGCGTGGTTTGTCACGTGCGTGGTTTGTCACGTGCGAGGTATGTCACGTGCGAGGTCTGTCACGTGCGAGGTTTGTCACGTTCAAGTTTGTGACGTGCGAGGTTTGTGACGTGCGAGGTTTGTCACGTGCGAGGTTTGTTACGAGCGAGGTTTGTTACGAGCGAGTTTTGTCACGTGCGAGTTTTGTCACGTACGTGGTTTGTCACGTGCGAGGTTTGTCACGAGCGAGTTTGTGACGTGCGAGGTTTGTGACGTGCGAGGTTTGTGACGTGCGAGGTTTGTGATGTGCGAGGTTTGTGACGTGCAAGGCTTGTGACGTGCGAGGTTTGTCACGTGCGAAGTTTGTCACGTGCGAGGTTTGTCACGTGCGAGGTTTGTAAGTGCGATGTTTGTCTCGTGCGAAGCTTGTCACATGCAAAGTTTGTCACATGCAAAGCTTGTCACATGCGAGGTTTGTCACGTGCGAGGTTTGTCACGTGCGAAGTTTGTCACGTACCAGGTTTGTCACGTGCGATGTTTGTCACGTGTCAGGTTTGTTACGTGCGAGGTTTGTCACGTGCGTTGTCACGTGCGAGGTTTTTCACGCGCGAGATTTGTCACGCGCGAGGTTTGTCACGTGCGAGGTTTGTCACGTGCGAGGTTTGTCCCGTGCGAGGTTTTTCACACGTGATGTTTGTCACGTGCGAGATTTGTCACGCGCGAGGTTTGTAACGTTCGAGGTTTGTCACGTGCGAGGTTTGTTACGTGCGAGGTTTGTCACGTGCGATGTCACGTGCGAGGTTTGTCACGTGGGAGGTTTGTCACGTGCGAGGTTTGTCACGTGTGAGGCTTGTCATGTGCGAGGTTTGTCACCTGCACGGCTTGTCGCGTGCGAGGTTCGTCACGTGCTAAGTTTGTCACATGCGAGGTCTGTCACGTGCGAGGTTTGTCACGTGCGTGGTTTGTCACGTGCGAGGTCTGTTGCATTGCATCCATCCATTGCATTGCATTGCAACGAGTTGCATCCATTGGTCAGGAACTGTATATAATGGCTATTCCAAACACCAGCAATAGACCTATATTACCTGTAATGGTTTCTCGTATATTATCAGACGCATTGGGGCAATCCTAATACAAGCCTGATATCAGCTTTCACTTGATTAATAGATCCAGCAATTATTTGATTAATTTACAAAGCTTGCTCTTTTCCAATTAGTGTCACCTTCGCCTATACTTACATGACATAATTTGTGTGTTCATTGTAAATCCACTTAGAAAATGATGTCCGGTTCTCTTCTCTTACGTTCAAGATTAGTATAACCATGCAACATAATCTATCCGGGAAGAGGGAAGCCTCCACCAGATCCGCCAGGGAAAGTAACTTTTTCCAACTCTGCGCTTCATATTGCATCTGCTTATTCTTGCACGCACCACAGACGTCACGTGCGTTGTCACGTGCGAGGTTTTTCACGCGCGAGGTTTGTCACGTGCGAGGTTTGTCTCGTGCGAGGTTTTTCACGAGCGAGGTTTGTCACGTGCGAGGTTTGTCACGTTCGAGGTTTGTCACGTGCGAGGTTTGTCACGTGCGAGGTTTGTCACGTGCAAGGTTTGTCACGTGCGAGGCTTGTTACGTGCGAGGTTTGTCACGTGCGATGTCACGTGCGAGGTTTGTCACGTGGGAGGTTTGTCATGTGCGAGGTTTGTCATGTGCGAGGTTTGTCATGTGCGAGGTTTGTGATGTGCGAAGCTTGTCACCTGCGCGGTTTGTCACGTGCGAGGTTTGTCACGTACCAGGTTTGTGACGTGCGAGGTTCGTCACGTGCGAAGTTTGTCACGTGCGAGGTTTGTTACGAGCGAGGTTGTTCACGTGCGAATTTTGTCACGTGCGTGGTTTGTCACGTGCGAGGTTTGTCACGTGCGAGTTTGTGACGTGCGAGGTTTGTCACGTGCGAGGTTTGTCACGTGCGAGGTTTGTCACGTGCGAGGTTTGTAAGTGCGAGGTTTGTCTCGTGCTAAGATTGTCACATGCAAAGCTTGTCACGCGCGAGGTTTGTCACGTGCGAGGTTTGTCACGTGCGAGGTTTGTCACGTGCGAGGTTTGTCACGTGCGAGGTTTGTCACGTGCGAGGTTTGTCACGTGCGAGGTTTGTCACGTGCGAGGTTTGTCACGTGCGAGGTTTGTCACGTGCGAGGTTTGTCACGTGCGAGGTTTGTTACGTGCGAGGTTTGTCACGTGCGAGGTTTGTCACGTTCGAGTTTGTCACGTGCGAGTTTGTGACGTGCGAGGTTTGTGACGTGCGAGGTTTGTCACGTGCGAGGTTTGTCACGTGCGAAGTTTGTCACGTGCGAGGTTTTTCACGTGCGAGGTTTGTAACGTGCGAGGTTTGTCTCGTGCGAAGTTTGTCACATGCGAAGCTTGTCACATGCGAGGTTTGTCACGTTCGAGGTTTGTCACGTGCGAGGTTTGTCACGTGCGAATTTTGTCACGTGCCAGGTTTGTCACGTGCGAGGTTTGTCACGTGTCAGGTTTGTTACGTGCGAGGTTTGTCACGTGCGATGTCACGTGCGAGGTTTGTCACGTGTGAGGTTTGTCACGCGCAAGGTTTGTCACGTGCGAGGTTTGTCACGTGCAAGGTTTGTCACGTGCGAGGTTTTTCACTCGCGAGGTTTGTCACGTGCGAGGTTTGTCACGTGCAAGGTTTGTCACGTGCTAGGTTTGGTACGTGCGAAGTTTGTCACATGTGATGTCACGTGCAATGTTTGTGACGTGGGAGGTTTGTCACGTGCGAAGTTTGTCACGTGCGAGGTTTGTCATGTGCGAGGTTTGTCACCTGCGCGGTTTGTCACGTGCGAGGTTCGTCACGTGCTAGGTTTGTCACATACGAGGTCTGTCACGTGCGAGGTTTGTCACGTGCGTGGTTTGTCACGTGCGAGGTCTGTCACGTGCGAGGTTTGTCACGTTCGAGTTTGTGACGTGCGAGGTTTGTCACGTGCGAGGTTTGTCACGTGCGAGGTTTGTCACGTGCGTGGTTTGTCACGTGCGAGGTCTTCTACGTGCGAGGTCTGTCACGTGCGAGGTTTGTCACGTTCGAGTTTGTGACGTGCGAGGTTTGTGACGTGCGAGGTTTGTCACGTGCGAGGTTTGTCACGTGCGAGGTTTGTCACGTGCGAGGTTTGTTACGAGTCGATCTCATTGTTCTGGTACTTTGAGAGTTATACTATAAAGAGTAGAAAATTCGGTGCATTCAGCATGAACATTCACATTCCAGTTATACCGTGCATCCTGCGCAATTGCGTCGTTTATGGCGCATGGTGGAAGACCCTATACGAAGGTAGAGTCATGCGGCGTTTTGACTGAATCCGACTTAGGAATGGTGACGTCATCTGGACGGAGAATCCCTTACCCCTATACAAAACAATAATAACTCGCAATTTTTGCAAGACACAGTAGAATATAGATAATTCTACTGCACCGAATTACAAACAACATGCCCTGAAAGAAAGACCGATTCAAGCTCTCTAACTTATCTAAATAGTATTTTGCTCCTAAGTCACTCCTATTTTGACAGCGAAGAAGCTCTTATCTTACTCCTTCGCTAATGTTAGAAGGTTGGTTTGGTTTGGTTTGTGGACCAAGCACCGTATCCTATTGGGACCAAGGTGCTAATTAAAACTATCATTCTGTTCCGAAGGGTATGGGGAGCCGGACATACTTTTTCAGAGGCCCGACGAGGGATTGAACCCCGGTCTCCGGCACAGCAGGCAAGTATCTTACCACTGCGCCGAGTTGCTCCCCCAAATTACAATTTAAATGTAAGCAACGTGTTTTTTTATGTGTGAAATGCGTCAGATATGTATCCAGCAAGGTCACAGCATTGGCGGCCGCTGCGTGGGTGACTTTCGGTCTCAAATACAAGCCCTGCGCTCCACCAGGAACGGAGGTTTAGTGAGAGCGTGCTAGGGTTTAGTGGTCGACCAGATACATATGACGTCATATGGCAAACTTGGTTTCTGACGCATTTCTGCGCCAACGTTGTTTACATTTCAGTTGTAATGGCGGAGTCGTTGCGGGCGGTCGGCTGAGGCGATTGATGGGTGATACAAGTTATTATTGTTAGGTAAGCACTGAGAATGTCCTTGTTTTGAGTGCAGTTCTGATGAAATTAGACATGTAGAATTCGTATAAAATATTCAATTTACCTATATAAAGGTGTTCAAAAGCGAATATCGCCCAATAATTAGCTATAGTTCTTTATCTTTGTTTGGTTTTAACCCGCGCCGTGTCGGTGCTCGGCGCCACCTTCGCCGTGCCGGGGGAAGGGGGTGACCCCAATCTGACTCGAAAACAAAAGGGCTAGAAAGACGCGGAAAGGGCGTTCGAAATCTCTCGACAAGCACATTCGAAGGTACCTTTGATATTTTTTCCTCAAGTCAATATTGAGGTCACCAGAGGTCATCAAATGTCAGATTTTCCAGTTTTAGGACTTCGCTCCAGAAACTCCCAGATATCACAGGAACTATGATAACTAGGAAGAAACGAAAACAAATCAATGGAAAGCTAAAAAATGCAATTGTTTAAGTGTTCTTAGATTTTAGCTCAGGTCAATAGTTTAGGCTCCAGAGCTCATCAAATGTCAAAAGGCTATTATTTTCTTACAAAACAGTTTATCACGAATAGCTTTTTACCTAATACAAACAAGGCAATAGTTTTGACGACATCGTGTTTGTTACGTCAAGGTGCTTCGACTGATGTTAGTGTTGACTAGGTTAAGTCAACTTGAAAATGTGACCTCAGGTCAAAGTCAAGTGGTGACCCAAGTAGGTCATGTTGCATATGGAAAGACGTGCCGTGACGAGACAAACACATTGGGTTCGGTTTCATTTCTATATCGTCATTATGTCTAAGAGTTATTGCCATAAAACTGTTGGTGACCTCGGATGACTTCGGCTGACCCTGTAGGCGTCACGGAACAAAAATGACACCTAGGTCATCAATAATGGCCTATAATAACATGATCCAGAAGGAATTAGACTGATGTCCTGCGTATCCTTAGAATAGGAAGCATTTGAATATTTCCCCATTGACTTATAATGGAGAGGTCACGAAATTGACCCGACCTTAGGTCTCTGATATACAAAATCCAAAAAAACGAATTGTAGATGTATATGACCTCATGAAATCATGTAAGTGTAAAACCGATCATCCACAAACTGTGACTGTGGTACGATCACAAGTTCTTTTGGAGGTGGGGTCACATGACCTGGTCTGGTGACCTGACCTGAGATGACCCGAGGTATTGTTTTTACATAATGTGGAAAATTGATGCCCAAACAGCTGTGCCAAACACGGCAGCGCTGTGCGCCGCCGTTTTCCCGCTATCTGCGAAAAACCTGAGGGAGGTGTCTAAACACGTCCCCCCGGCACGGCGCGGGTTAAAATATAGGGATGATGTGAGCGTGCAGTCAGGTGTTAGGGTATTCATGTGAAGTAAAAAAATGACCCCAGCTGAGCTGGGGTCATTTTTGTATGTGCAACTTTTGGTCGGGGCCACTCAAAGCACTTTTACCACCCCTGTAGACCCCAGAGGGCTTCCCACTACTAAAAGCACTGCAACTATCGATCACACCGCTAGCATATCGTTAGCACCAGCCAATAGCAATTCGACAAAACATCTCGTGCGCGCTGATAGCAGCAGCCGAACAGAAACAGTTCTGGGCGGCCATCATGCTTTTCGACGATTTGTTCACAATTGTTCGTATCGCTCGTCGCACTAAGAGCTGGAGTTTTCGCAGAAGTTGGCCGCCAGGGACATCTAGTGAGCCAGGGTGTTATGACGTCGCAAGCAAATGGTAGCAGTTAAATATTATATATAACGCTATATATGTATGTATTTACTTATAAATAAATATATAAATTTAACTGGCACCAATTGCTTGCGACGTCATGACACCCTGACTCACTAGCGGTCCCTGGCGGTTAACTGCTGCGAAAACTCCAGCTTTTAGTGCGAGCCGGTTTTGTTATCGTGGTTTTAGTTTGGTAATTGGTATCGTCCTACCAATCAAGGCCATATACTATCAGTGCTGATGCGTTGATAATTCTTCAAACGAACAATAATGGTCATTTGTGGAAATGCCGAGTCAGTGCTGCGTCCGTGGGTGTAGATAGAGATACAAAAAGCGTGCACATGACGACGAAGAAGCACCTGGATCGCTGCACCGGTACGTGATGACATACGGTTTTGGCTGATAGTTGTTTGAATACAAATATTTTTGTAAACACCAAAGCCTTTTGCTATTAAAATGTATTGTATATCTTGGGCAAGTCAGTTTGGTCATAGGCCGTCTTCAGGTTATTCAGTAACCTGATTCCAATTTTTTACACAATCAATATGAAAAACCAATGGCTAATAATCTTAAAATGTACATATTTCAAACTCAATTTTCAAACTGCTTAGTACCATTAGCATGAGCTAGCATGAGGTAGCAACTGCAACTAATCAGATTTGTAACCTGAAAATGGACTATGATTGAAACTCTGGTATTAGTTTAGTAGTTCACCTCTCCAGTTTATGGTGTTCTTGAGGTCATTAATAAAAGAAGAGTAGTCTGCTGACTAATGTTATGACAGACTGAACAGTGGGTTATCTTTCTAGTAGAGGTTGATTTTCCACTGAGTCCGCAGTGCTGGAATATTTGTATCTTTGCACTTCGCTGAGATGCAAATATAAAAAGGTTTAATACACGTTCAACGATAAAGTGAAATAATGTGTTATCTTTGCATCCCTCTGAGATAAAAGATAAGGTCATGTGAGTTCCGACTAAAAATTAAGTACTGAACTGAACTGGACTGAATCAACCTCTACTTAAAAATATATATAATTATTCATGTCTCCCTTGTGGAAGATAATAAAATCTTTTCCGCGCGTGTTCCTGAAAACCCTCGCTCCTACGTTGCTCGGTTTTTCAGTCGCACGCTTGGAAAAGATATTCTTATCCTTATCTTCCACTTGGAGCCATGAAGAATCCTCTATATCTTTGACTGTACGAGATGGTCTGGGGGTTGGGGTCCAGGGGGCGACAGCCCACTCAGTGGGTTCCACAGCACAGCGAGCGAATGCGAGCGGAACGTTCTAAACATGGGTCCCTATGACCGTAATTGCTGTAAATATTAGGTCAAGTTTGATTACTTATAGTTTTTGGTGACGCCATAGTTTTGGTATTACTGGTACGCTTTTCTGTCTGTCGTAATAATGCTCTCTTCTTTTATTAGGGACCTCAAGAACACCATTATCTGGGGAGGTGAATTACTGAACTGAAATATGAAACTGAATAGAAACTCCTTCCTTATGTCATTAGTGTAATTATTTCATTGCCATGTTGTATTATGTCATTAGTGTAACGCTTCAGTTTTATAATTATTTTTGTCTCAACGATCATCTTCAAAAGAGAGCTATTATATATGATAATTGTTTGTAATGGTTATTTTTGATAGATCACTAAATACACATATTTAATTATTTTTGACTTTTGAAGACAGGAAATGGCTTTCATGTTCGGTCCAGACTGGTTACAGATTAAACTTTTTTTGGCATGATTCAATCACAATTCATTTTGGAACCTGAATTATTAAATCACTGTTCAATTCATGGAACAAATTTTTGTGAATTGATTAAATCCATGCGGCAAAAAATGTGCATTTATATATGTTCTGTATTTCAGGGTGCCAGGGCAGACAGCCAGCTGTTGGCTGCCTCGATGGCAGCATGCTGATTGAAGGAGGCAATGCGTGTGTGCTCCAGGAACATTTTGGCTCATGATTATTAGTCAGGCTCACATGTTAAGTTAAGTCTACCATCCCATCACTGGTACGTGTCGATCCTTGCAGGAAGACATGACTGCTGGCTTCCTTGCAGGCTTGCAGGAAGACATGACTGCTGTCTGACCTCTGGCTAGCCTGAACTCTGTGCCGGGGGTCGCCACCGAGGGGGGGGGGGGGGGGGGGGGGGCGCCCCCTATATTAGCATGATTGTAACATTAGCCCTATGATAGTGGGGTAGGGGGACACCTGGCTGCCCCCGTTGCAAAATTGTGTGGCGGCGCCCTTGCCTCAGTGTCTGCCCTGTTTGGAGACACGGCTGCAGCCTGACCTCTTACCTGACCTCCGGCTTGGAGTCTGACACGAGCCCTGGCTTGGTTTCTGACCCGACCTCTGACCCGACTTCTGACAAGACCTCTGATATGGCATCTGACCAGACCTCTGGCATGACATCTGACCCGACCTCACTCTGTGCGTGACCCGCAGGGGGACGCTGTTTGACATCTGACTTTACCTCTGTCTGTGTGACCTGGTAGGAGACGCGACTGCTGTCTGGCCGCTGGTCCGATCTATGACATGACATCTGACCTGAGCTCACTCGTGACATACAAGGGGACGCTGTTTACCATCTGACCTCTGACCCAAGGGCGGATCCAGCGGGCCATTTTTTTAGGGGGGGGGGGGGGGGGGGGGCAAACCGTTTTTCTAGCGAACCTTACATAACTCCAATTTCGAATTTCTTCCCGGATTTGGGCCACTTTATTTTGCAACCAAACGATTTCGATTTTTTCCCTTTTTTTTAGGTTTTCGACCTTTTGGGATATCGAAAAAGGAAAGATGTCAGCTTGCAGTTTGTATTGTTCCGACATTGCCTTTAACTGAGCAAAACTATGTCAATTTTCAGCTGTACCCAGGGGCGTCGCCGATAATTTTTGAGTGGGGGGGGGGGGGGGGGTCGGCTGAAATGACGCAAACAAAATGCACCCCAATTTGTTATGCGTGTATTTAAGCCTTTGCAGCATTTTTAATGTGGATTTGCATGTTATAGCAGGCATTTGTTATTTAGCGCGGCGAAGCTTCGCGATTTTTTCTTCTTCTCGGGTTTGCGTGATAAAACTCAGAAACATAGGCATTTTTAGCTTCTTAGCCTTGTAGAGGATAAGAAGCTAAACATGTTATTCATTCAATTCAGCGTTACGACGAAACGAAGACGATGACGATGGCTTCGTTATGACGATGGCCACTGATGTGACGCCGCGAAGCGGCGTGGACATTTTAATTTTAGGTCGTGGAAAACGCAATTTTAATATTGGAATCAGACCGTGAGTGGAGCCGAGCCTCAGGTAACCCCTTTTCCTGGTTGCACATCTCGGTATGATGAAAATTGTTAAAATGAAGGTAGTTTTTCATATACATTAGCCTCGGATAGTAAATCACGATAACCGGTGGCAGTCTGCGCTCAATAGTACATATGATAATACTAACTGTAGTCTGTATACATACCTATGTACCGAACTGTAACAAACAACTGGTAACGGTGCAAAGGGTTTCAAAGTAGCAAGAGGCAGACCGACATTTCCGCGCCTAAATGGTCTCTGTGGATCTGGAGGAGCCTGGGGGAGATGGCTGGGGGGATAGACCTGGCCTGGTCTCCACTATTAGCTCTTCGGGCCAGCAAGTTGGGCACCGCTGGAACAGCTTCCGGTTGCCGAGGTCCACGTCTTTGCGTTCGCGTCGTCTTTTTCGGAACTCGGCAGACTAGCTAAACATGTAGCCCGCTTTAAAGTTAATATTTTATGAAGAGAGTTGGCCCTGGGTCCAGCAATTACCGCCAAGGAGAGCCTCTGCAAGACACTTAATGGAATTAATTTTCCGAATTTGTATATGCAATTGCGAAACTTGTCATGCCGCGAAGCGGCGCGAAATTTTACAGTTTTTGACAGTGGCTAGCTGGATTTGGACTGCTGCAATTTTGGGATGCCTAGTACCGTTCTAAAAACGCAAATATAGCATGTATTAGACTTTACGTCTTGGGGGAGGGGGGAAATATAGTTTGGTCCCTGTTGCGTGTACAGTCTCCGATCGCTCACGCTAGTGTGCCGGTTACAATGCCAGACTCTGTACCGTGTCTGCGTCTGGCCCGGTCAGCGCCCCGGGCGGGGACCGGGTCAGCCGAGGCTGGGGTCGCGGGACCGGGAGCGGGGCAGTGTCGCCCAGGACGTCGCCGGGGCCGGGCTACAATACAGGTTGACCAGAGTTACCGTATCTGACTCGGGAGTCACCGCGGTCGGGACACAACATTGGCGACGAGGATGAAGCCTTCCACTGCCCAGGTGTGCGCCGGCTTGGTGTAACGTCGTCTGCTGGTACGGTACGTCACCATGGAACGGGACAGGGCACCGCTGGCGCCGTTCAATTGCGCCGAGCCATGTAAGTGGGACAGTTGGAAGCGCTCGTTTGATTATTATATTGCGGCCTCGGACATCACATCTGAGTCTCGGAAGATAGCAGTTCTGTTGCATGTTGGTGGACTTGATCTACAGGAAGTGTTTCACTCTGTTGTGGACGCAAGTGTCAAGGTTGAAACATTGCAGGACGTGTTTGATGTTTTTGATAAACAGTTCTTGCCGAAGAGGAACGTAATTTACGAGAGACATGTGTTCCATAAAGAAGCTCAGAGGTCGGGAGAGACCGTCGATGTTTTTGCAACCAGGCTCCGAGGCCTAGTAAAGACATGCGAGTATGGTTCCTTTCAGGATGAAATGGTCAGGGATCAGATCGTAGACAAATGTTTGAGCCACCGCTTACGATGCCATCTGCTCAGGGAACAGTGTCTGACGCTGGAGTCGGCGCTGACATTCGCGAGGTCCATGGAAGATGCCGACAGACAAGCCGAGCTGATGGAGGATCGTGCAGCGGAGGACCACGCCGCACGTGCCGTCGCCACCAGCCGGTCCGGCCGGAGGTCGCCCACCAGAGCTTCGGATCAGGCAGACGGTAGGGTGAAATGCATCCGCTGTGGCAAAGGCTATCACGATTCCGAGGACTGTTTTGCCAGAAACAAGAAATGTCATGGTTGTGGTAGGGTAGGCCATTACCAGAGGATGTGTCGCAGTGGTGACCGATCCCGAACAGGTCGAAGGCAAGTTTGCCTTGTAACGTCGGACCACGAGGACCACGTCTTCCGCCTCGCAGCTGTAGATCGCGATGGAACGTATCCTGTGCAAGTAAGTGACCAGTCGTGCGACTTGCTTGTTGACTCAGGCGCCACCTGCAATGTTATGAGCGAGGCTCTATTCAGAGAACGGTTCGAAAGTAAGCGGCTGCTGCCGAATCGTAACAAGTTGTACGCATATGGGTCCGGAAAACCGATGAGTGTCATTGGTCAGTTCAAGACGTGCGTCACATTTCGTGATAGCACAGTGCAGACCGTGTTCCATGTAATTCCTGGGTCACACCAGTCTCTGCTGGGAAAGGATACGTCTGAGAGGCTGGGCCTGCTCCATGTGGGGCCCCAGGTCAGACGCGTCACCGACCGGGGTCACCCTGCTAACAGATATCCCGCTCTGTTCAGGGGACTTGGCAAGCTGAAGGACTTCCAGCTGGCGGTGCCGATCGATCCAGAAGTCACACCGGTCGCCCAGAAGGTCCGGAAGATCCCTTTCTCTCTCCAGGGCCCCGTGGAGCGGAAGCTGAAGGAGCTGCTGGACGAGGATATTATTGAGAAGGTCAGTGGTCCGACCCCGTGGGTATCACCTGTCGTTTGTATTCCAAAGAAGAACGTGGATATCAGACTGTGTGTTGATATGAGACGGGCCAACACAGCTGTGATCAGAGAACGACATCCGATGCCAACTTTGGACGATGTCTTGCATGAGATGACGGGCGCTAACATGTTTTCTAAGCTAGACCTGGCTCAGTCCTTCCACCAGATCGAGCTGGATGAGGCGTCGCGGGGCATCGCCACCTTTGTCACACACAAAGGGCTGTACCGCTACAAACGTCTGTTGTTCGGTATATCGTGTGCCCCCGAGATGCATCAGCGGGTGATTCAGCAGGTGCTGGAGGGATGCGAGGGAGTTCGGAATATCGCTGATGATATCATTGTGTTCAGCGCTACGGCTGAGCAGCATGACCGACGGCTGGACGCTGACTTCGGCATGACTGAGCTGACGTTCATGGGACACCGTCTCAGCAAGGTCGGAGTTACAGCAACCGATGACAAGGTCGCTGCGGTCTTGAACGCCAGAGAGCCGCGGACCGCTTCTGAAGTGCGCTCGTTTCTCGGTCTGGTCACGTTTTCAAGTCGTTTCTTACCTGATCTGTCCACAGTCTCTGCGCCCCTCCGTGATCTGACCAAGTCGGGGGTGGCATGGAAGTGGGAGAAACCCGAGAGGGACGCTTTCAGTGAGCTTAAGCGGAGGCTGGCTAACAAAAACGTTCTCGCCTACTTTTCCCTGACAGCAGAAACTCAGCTCGTGGTGGACGCTTCGCCAGTGGGGTTAGGTGCAGTCCTGCTCCAGAGACAGCGCACAGGCGTGTTCCAGCCAGTCGAGTATGCCAGTCGGAGCTTAAGTGATGTCGAGCGCCGGTATTCGCAAACAGAACGCGAAGCCCTGGCAGTAGTCTGGGGTTGTGAACGTTTTCATCTGTATCTGTATGGCATCAATTTTGAGCTGCTCACCGATCATAAAGCTCTTCAGACGATTTTCTCACCTGCGTCAAAGCCACCAGCCAGAGTAGAAAGGTGGGTGCTCCGCCTGCAGCCGTATCGTTACCGGGTGAAGCATATCCCTGGGCCGCGAAACATCGCCGACTGTTTCAGCAGGCTGACGCAGACTGCGGCAACTGCTACCGACGGCGGGGACCACTACGCACGTTTCGTGGCTCTGCACGCCGTGCCTGCCGCACTGCAGAAAAGCGACATCCAGAGAGACCGCAAGAGATGATGAGCTGCAATCGGTAATGAGATGTCTGCCGAACGGTAAGAAACTGGACGGTCCGAGGCCTTATAGGACGCTGTGGCAAGAGCTGTCGGTCTGTGATGACATGCTGCTGCGCGGAAACCGACTTGTTGTGCCAGAGACACTGCGTGGGAAAGTTCTGGAGCTGGCCCACGAGGGTCACCAGGGTATTGTCCGCACAAAACAGAGGCTCAGAAGTAGCGTGTGGTGGCCTGGGGCGGATGTGGATGCGGAGCGGCTGGTGAGGTCATGTCACGCGTGTCAGATTTTGTCTGCAGGGAACCCACCTGAGCCGATCTCTACCACAGAGCTTCCCACAGGACCTTGGGAGGA
>JAXIVJ010003766.1:60000-62500 GCA_036785665.1 Chirona hameri
GTGTGTGTGTGTGTGTGTGTGTGTGGTGTGTGTGTGTGTGTGTGTGTGTGTGTGTGTGTGTGTGTGTGTGTGTGTGTGTGTGTGTGGTGTGTGTGTGTGTGTGTGTGTGTGTGTGTGTGTGTGTGTGTGTGTGTGGGTGTGTGTGTGTGTGTGGGTGTGTGTGTGTGTGTGTGTGTGTGTGTGTGTGTGTGTGTGTGTGTGTGTGTGTGTGTGTGTGTGTGTGTGTGTGTGTGTGTGTGTGTGTGTGTGTGTGTGTGTGTGTGTGTGTGTGTGTGTGTGTGTGTGTGTGTGTGTGTGTGTGTGTGTGTGTGTGTGTGTGTGTGTGTGTGTGTGTGTGTGTGTGTGTGTGTGTGTGTGTGTGTGTGTGTGTGTGTGTGTGTGTGTGTGTGTGTGTGTGTGTGTGTGTGTGTGTGTGTGTGTGTGTGTGTGTGTGTGTGTGTGTGTGTGTGTGTGTGTGTGTGTGTGTGTGTGTGTGTGTGTGTGTGTGTGTGTGTGTGTGTGTGTGTGGGGCAGATTAGCATGATTTTAACATTAACCCTATGGTAGGGGGGGGGGAGGGGCAAACACCTGGCTGCCCCCCTTCAAAATTGTGTGGCGGCGCCCTTGCCTCAGTGTGTGCCCTGTTTGGAGACACGGCTGCTGCCTGACCTCCGGCTTGGATTCTGACGACCTCTGGCTTGGCTTCTGACCCGACCTCTGGCTTGACCTCTGATCCGACCTCTGACATGACGTCTGACCTCTGATATGGCATCTGACCAGACCTCTGACATGACATCTGACCTGACCTCACTCTGTGCGTGACCTGCAGGGGGACGCTGTTTGACATCTGACATGACCTCTGTCTGTTACCTGGTAGGAGACACGACTGCTGTCTGACCGCTGGTCTGATCTCTGGCATGACATCTGACCTGTCCTGTGTCTGTATGTCTCTATATGACCTGCAGGCATGCACGGTTACTGTCTGACTTCTGACCTGACCTCTGTATGTGACTGTAGTTAGGCACAACTTCTGACGTCTGACTTATATCGCACAGTTGATATTAACATGGAGTACTTATTCGTTTGTTGTACATTTCTAAGGTGCGGAGGAAAGGTGAAATGGTGACATCATTTGCCGTGGAGAATGGAATTGGTGATGTTTCGTATTGTTATTGTTACGCTGCTATTGCTTTTACTTTAAAATGTACGAATGGCTCATCTGTTGACTTTGTTGTGTTTCATAATTCATAATACAGCCAGAACAAGTAAGCATTGTTTTTCTCGGTGTTTGAACCAGGAATTGAGTGACTGTGCCTCTGGTCTAGTTCTAAGACCGCTGTAGCCGAGTTGTGACGCTGATATGTAATGTCCTGCTAGACAGTCAATCGAACGGGACGTTGACGCTACATGTGGCAGTCAACTAAAAATGATAAAAGAGAGAAGAAACGATTCATGAAACTATTCATTCATAAAACCACTCATGTTTGATTGTAAGCATTATTTAATGAAGCTTGTAACTTGCATCAACGGTAAAGGCGTAAAGGCTGCGTAAAACTATGTATTCATCGTAACAATCTTTTTGAACGATAAACAAAGACTCGCCCGGCTGTCGTGACGTTCCCGGCTGAGCGAGTCACCGCCGCTGTCAAGCAAGTCACCGCCGCTACCACCGATGTTCCAATACAGCCTCTCAATAAGCCCTCCCGCCAGCGAGTTACGGAACAACCGACGCAGACAACAAAACAAGGAAGCCCGAAGGCAGTGCATATTGAACACAATATAAGATTGGCACTGTTCTGTGACAAAAAATAGCAAACCACCACAATGGAGAATGAAGACAGAAATCTCCCACAGACACAGTAACATTGTTCTTGCTACTGGTCTCTTAACACTCGCCCTGGAGGGCCTCTGATAATTACACGCCCTGGAGGGGGGGGGGATTTCGCCCCCCCCCCCTATGATCTCGAAAATCACGCAACGTAGCGACAAACGGAAAACGATGTTAGATAGCTCGAGACAAGTTCTTTCGAAAGTATTTCGTTCATTTTTTATCAGGTCAATATTGAGATCACCAGAGGTCATCAAGGGTCAGATTTTCAAGTTTTCAAGACTCCACACTTTGACTTTGAACACCCCCAAATATATCGGGAACTTTGATAGTTAGCAGCAAACGAGAAAAAAAAAATCGAAAGCCCTTGCAAAAATGCAATCGACATAGATATCCTCAGATTTGAGTTCAGGTCAATAGTTTAGGCTCCAGAGGTCATCAAATGTAAAAAAGGTGTTTTTTTTGCAAAACTGTTTTAGCATATAACTTTTTACCCAATACAGATACAGCAATAGTGTTTACGCCATTGCGTTTGTCTCGTACAGGCACTTTGAATCATATTCATGGTGACCGGTTTAGGTCAACTGAGAAATTTGACCTCAGGTCAAGGTCAAGTTGAGACCCAAGTTGGTCATGTTTCATATTGAGAGACGTGTCTCTACGAGACAAATACATTGGTATCATTTTCTCTTC
>JAXIVJ010003766.1:67500-85000 GCA_036785665.1 Chirona hameri
TTGGTACACTCAGAGGTGGGAGGGTGGTGGCGTTGGTACACTCAGAGGTGGGAGGGTGGAGGCGTTGGTACACTCAGAGGTGGGAGGGTGGAGGCGTTGGTACACTCAGAGGTGGGAGGGTGGAGGCGTTGGTACACTCAGAGGTGGGAGGGTGGTGGCGTTGGCACACTCAAAGGTGGGAGGGTGGAGGCGTTGGTACACTCAGAGGTGGGAGGGTGGAGGCGTTGGTACACTCAGAGGTGGGAGGGTGGAGGCGTTGGTACACTCAGAGGTGGGAGGGTGGAGGCGTTGGTACACTCAGAGGTGGGAGGGTGGAGGCGTTGGTACATTCAGAGGTGGGAGGGTGGAGGCGTTGGTACACTCAGAGGTGGGATGGTGGAGGCGTTGGTACACTCAGAGGTGGGAGGGTGGAGGCGTTGGTACACTCAGAGGTGGGAGGGTGGAGGCGTTGGTACACTCAGAGGTGGGAGGGTGGAGGCGTTGGTACACTCAGAGGTGGGAGGGTGGAAGCGTTGGTACACTCAGAGGTGGGATGGTGGAGGCGTTGGTACACTCAGAGGTGGGAGGGTGGTGACGTTGGTACACTCAGAGATGGGAGGGTGGAGGCGTTGGTACACTCAGAGGTGGGAGGGTGGAGGCGTTGGTACACTCAGAGGTGGGAGGGTGGAGGCGTTGGTACACTCAGAGGTGGGAGGGTGGAGGCGTTGGTACACTCAGAGGTGGGAGGGTGGAGGCGTTGGTACACTCAGAGGTGGGAGGGTGGAGGCGTTGGTACACTCAGAGGTGGGAGGGTGGAGGCGTTGGTACACTCAGAGGTGGGAGGGTGGAGGCGTTGGTACACTCAGAGGTGGGAGGGGGGAGGCGTTGGTACACTCAGAGGTGGGAGGGTGGAGGCGTTGGTACACTCAGAGGTGGGAGGGTGGAGGCGTTGGTACACTCAGAGGTGGGAGGGTGGAGGCGTTGGTACACTCAGAGGTGGGAGGGTGGAGGCGTTGGTACACTCAGAGGTGGGAGGGTGGAGGCGTTGGTACACTCAGAGGTGGGAGGGGGGAGGCGTTGGTACACTCAGAGATGGGAGGGTGGAGGCGTTGGTACACTCAGAGGTGGGAGGGGGGAGGCGTTGGTACACTCAGAGGTGGGAGGGTGGAGGCGTTGGTACACTCAGAGGTGGGAGGGTGGAGGCGTTGGTACACTCAGAGGTGGGAGGGTGGAGGCGTTGGTACACTCAGAGGTGGGAGGGTGGAGGCGTTGGTACACTCAGAGATGGGAGGGTGGAGGCGTTGGTACACTCAGAGGTGGGAGGTGGGAGGCGTTGGTACACTCAGAGGTGGGAGGGTGGAGGCGTTGGTACACTCAGAGGTGGGAGGGTGGAGGCGTTGGTACACTCAGAGGTGGGAGGGTGGAGGCGTTGGTACACTCAGAGGTGGGAGGGTGGAGGCGTTGGTACACTCAGAGGTGGGAGGGTGGAGGCGTTGGTACACTCAGAGGTGGGAGGGTGGAGGCGTTGGTACACTCAGAGGTGGGAGGGTGGAGGCGTTGGTACACTCAGAGGTGGGAGGGTGGAGGCTTTGGTACACTCAGAGGTGGGAGGGGGGAGGCGTTGGTACACTCAGAGGTGGGAGGGTGGAGGCGTTGGTACACTCAGAGGTGGGAGGGGGGAGGCGTTGGTACACTCAGAGGTGGGAGGGTGGAGGCGTTGGTACACTCAGAGGTGGGAGGGGGAGGCGTTGGTACACTCAGAGGTGGGAGGGTGGAGGCGTTGGTACACTCAGAGGTGGGAGGGTGGAGGCGTTGGTACACTCAGAGGTGGGAGGGTGGTGGCGTTGGTACACTCAGAGGTGGGAGGGTGGAGGCGTTGGTACCCAGGTCACGTCGACTGACACGTGGGCCGTGTTTCAGCCATGCTTCCGCTCACTGCTCGCCGCAAACGATGCCCCGCACGGTTTGTTGTTGTGTCATTTAAACCACGAAGTGGTTTAGTTAACCTGAACCGTCGTAATGCGTGTTCCCTTGTGTTTATGATAGGCTACAACAATCACTGTTTTGGTTTTTAACTGCTAGTCAGGGCGGTCCGGTTTGCAATGTAATGGTTTCAAGAAGTAAATATGATATTCTATTATTTTTTATATTAACAAGTTTCTTGTAGAACGTGCTGCTGTATTGAGCTGAAATCACACCAATAGTACAATGACGTGACTGTGGAGGGCGATATGGATTTTGAACGGCCCGACACCATTATCAGAAGTCCGACATGATGCTGAGCGGCCCGAGCGCAGAGAGGGACGCCAAGTGTCATGAAGGGCTTCTGATAATCGTGAAGGGCCTTTCAAAACGCATTCGACCGACAAATGTCACGCTATTTGTATCATTGTCACATATAGGTATCAACGACTATTTATGTGTCATTATAGCCGGGCCAATACTATAGCCGGTCAATAATATATTTATGTGTCATATAGCCGGTCATTAAAAAAACGGGCCAATAATTACATGTCGGGCCAATAATTACATTATTCGCACGACAGTTCTTATTTTGAGGGTGATATAGATTTTGATCCGCCCTCCTAAATGGCGGTAATCGGCTAGTGAACGACACGTGCAAGTGACAATAATAATATTTCTCGCGATGTTAAGCTGCATTAAGGACAGACACTTTTGAGTTTAATGAGCCCGAACGAGTTGTATCCCTTGGTCAGGAACTTTATACCAGTAAAACACCTTTTTTTGGGCGATGACCGAGCGAGCGCGCTCTGGTAAAGCTAAAACAGGTTTGAAATATGAAACGGTAAGGGAGCACACGTGGTAGTAACACAGTCATTTTAGTCATCCAGAAAAAATTGCCAGGCCGCAAGGCATGCCAACACAAAAATTAAGTTGTATTAAATTGTTCATGATCTCCTTTCCAAATCCGCCAAAAGGGAGTGCGTTCTGAGCGCTGCTTGCTTCAGTGTATAAATAAATGCTTAGAATAATGCAACCATTTTTGATCAAGAATAATTTTAGTAAGGTATTTTGTTCATTTCGACGTTCGCGTTTGCCAACTGCCGCGCGCTTTGGTACCACCTCTATCAGAACGCACCATACCAAACACAAAATGTATTTGATGGACCTATCCAAAGGTGAAGACCCAATCTCAATCGGAGCAGTGGTTGGAAAGTTATTAGCTTCCGAAAAGCGTCTGTATGGCCGGGTCGGGTCGGGTCGGGCCGGGTCGGGCCGGGTCGGGTCGGGTCAAATGTAAATTTGTCTAGTAAGTTGACAAGAAACCTCACGGGCGCCATTAACCCTCGCCCTACGGGAGCTTTTTTCACCTTCGCCCTACGGGGGAGGTCCTAAAAAGACCCCTGTTAACTTCCAAACCAAGTAACATAAAGCAACGCGGTAAGAACCAACATGTTGCCTGTCATGTTTGGAATCTAACAGTATGCAATTTTTAGTTTTCGGGTCAACAAGTGACCTTCCAGCTCAAGTGAATGACCTCGATCGACCACGTCCAGAACAGCGATTTTGCTCTGTCAGAAAATCTAAAAAAGAGAAATTGATAAATGTAAATAAAAAGGCATGTTCCTAGACCAGTTTTGTCTCAGAAATGCAGAAAAGGTACTGATTTATTCGTATCTGGTCAAAACAAGTTCAAAAAAAGTTATTAAAAAAAATGATGTCATGCATTTCTTACACTTAGGGAGCCATCACTCAATCAACAATAGAGATATTTCTTCGAAATTTGGTTTGAGTATTGTCCATACTCAGTTCTCTCATATAGATTCCTTTTTTAACATCTTTGAAAGTTTTGATTTTGTGGTGATTTTTCCAAAAAATCAGATTTTGTTCATTTTGGGGGTCAAAAACCCAAAATTTCGAAAATCCGAGATGGCCATGTTACAGAAAATGCATTTTATATCTTTGTTTAATTGCGTTTGCAATGCGCTTTAAAGCTCTGTTCTCTACGATTTTTTTAAACATTTATCGTTTTTCCACCAACATGACGTCATCAAAACATATTTTTCCCCCAAATTCCTCCACCAATTTCAATGAATTTTTACAGCATACGTATAATTGTAGTATACTTAGCTACTGCAAATTTCAGTAACATGCGCTGTACGTCTAAAAAGTTATGCAAGAAAAACCTCAGGGGGTCGTTTTAGGACCCCCGTAGAGCGAGGGTTAACCATGCAACATAATCTATCCGGGAAGAGGGAAGCCTCCACCAGATCCTCCAGGAAAAGTAACTTTTGCCAACTCTGCGCTTCATATTGCATCTGCTTATGCTTGCACGCACCACAGACGGCACGTGTGCTGTCATGTGCTAGTTTTGTCACGTGCGAGGTTTGTCACGTGCAAGGTTTGTCACGTGCGAGGTTTGTCACGTGCGAGGTTTGTCACGTGTGAGCTTTTCCACGTGCGAGGTTTGTCACGCGCGAGGTTTTTCACGTGCGAGTTTTGTCACGTGCGAGGTTTGTCACGTGCGAGGTTTGTCACGTGCGAGGTTTGTCACGTGCGAGGTTTGTCACGTGCGAGGTTTGTCACGTGCGGGGTTTGTCACATGCGAGGTTTGGTACGTGCGAGGTTTGTCACGTGCGTTGTCAGTGACTGTCGTAAAAAAACTTGCTCTTTGATTATGATCATAAGTGTTGTTTAGCGTAAATATTAGTTGTTTAGCGTAAATATGCATATACATTATTTAGTTTGATTACCGAGCGGGCGCGAAGCGCCCGTGAGGTTTCTCGTCAACTTACTTGACACATTTACATTTGACCCGCCCGACCCGGCCATACAGATGCTTTTCGGAAGCTAATAACTTTGCAACCACTGCTCCGATTGAGATTGGGTTTTCACCATTGGATAGGTCCATCAAATACATTTTTGATTTTGGTATGTTGCGTTCTGATAGAGGTGGTACCACAGCGCGTGGCAGTTGGCACACGCGAACGTCGAAATGAACACAAAAACTTGCAAAAATGATTCTTGATAACAAATGGGGAATTATTCTCAGCATTCATGTATACGCTGAAGCATCCAGCGCTCAGGACGTACTCCCTTTTGGCGGATTTGAGAAAGGAGATCATGAACAATTTAATGCAACTTAATTTTTATGTTGACATGCAATGAGGCCTGGCAATTTTCTGGAGGACTAAAATGACTGTGTTACTACCACGTGTGCTCCCTTACCGTTTCATATTTCAAACCTGTTCTAGTTTACCAGAGCGCGCTCGCTCGGTCATCGCCCAAAAAGGCGTTTTACTGGGTTCTAAGGTCATTTTACTTTCAAGGCCGCACTATCTTCTCGATTGGCTAAGTATTTTCTTTGTAAATCATTATCCTTAGTCCTTGGGGTCGTGAACTACTTTCTCAGTAAGGTCAATGTCCTGGCTTTGATCATACATGAATTGCTATGATATTTGCTGGCCAATATTGGAAGTGTACCTACGGATATACTAACTAGACTTGTCAATTATAACTTTTCTGATTGTTATACTTACAAATATAAACTACCTAAACATGAACTTGTCTACTGGCCCAAGTCACCAGCATTTGTAAGCATTTTCTCTGAACTAGCAAGCAAAACGGCAGCCCATCGCCGTAGGCTCATTTTAGTGAAATAAATATAAAAAACACGTAAAATGGGTAGTCATAAATATAAGGTGGCCTAAATTTTGGGAGTTTTAAATTTGACCGTACCCTAGTTTTGGCACTCAGCTACCCTAGTTGTGCCCCCCTCCCCCGCCGCCCCCCCCCCCCCCACCGGCCGGCCGGCTGGATCCGACAGTGTGCGCTTTATATTGGATCTGCCTATGCTTACATAACACTATTAGCATGCTCAACGCAGATCTTCCCGGGAATAATCTCCGATTGACTTCGCTTCCGTTCAAAAATGGCACAGCTACGCAGTGTTGTGTAGCATATCCGGGACAGGGAAGACACTCACGAGAGGCACCAGGAATAGCCTCCCCGCCCGCATCTGAGTATGTGCGTCACACTTTTCTGGCTCCCCTCCTGTGCGATCTGAGCCTGAGACGCCCACTCGTCTGCCGTGGCGCCGGCGGTGCGGGACGCCTATGGACGACGCAGTATCCCCCAGACCATCCCCTCGTCTTCCCACACCCACTCGGATGTTGTGATAATCCGTCACTCCAGCGTCCCGCCCCTCCGGTCACGCGCCTCCGTACGCCCATCTTCTGCGCCCCTCCCGCTCAGGAAGGATGAGAGCTCACATGGCTGCTGCTGCGCATGTTATTAATGATTTGCACAGGCAAGTGATGAGACAAGTGCCGCAAAGACACACTGGCGGATCCAGCCTCCCAAAATGGGGGGGGGGGGGTAATTTCACTGGGGGACCTTCCGGGCCCCAGGAGTCTCCATATGACCTAAAGGGTACGCCCCATTTTTTCTTCCTTTTGCGGACTTAGGTTATATTTTTCGCTATACTATTATTACGTGTAAGGACGTGTCAATTAAGTGCAAAAAATAAAATTGATGCACATTTGCCTCCAAATGTCTCAAATTTTGACATTGTACATGCTACGTTATATACAAATAAGTTATTCGCTAATAACTTTTGGCTGAATAAAGCTAGAAGGGCACGGTAAACGTCATTTTGTCGTTATGATCAAGACGCGTTGAATGCTGTGCGTGTGTAGCATAACCTCTTTCTGACATTTGATGACCTTGACCTAAGATCAAGGTCACGGCGTAAGGAATGTCACCTTTCCAAATTTGACCTACACGGCGATGTTATATATCTTTGAACTTGTCTTGAAGATAGAAACTCATTGGTATTAAAATAATTGCGCGATTGTTGATGATTATAAAGCAAACTGAGATATTTTCGGGCTTTCTTTACACCGAGAAGGAGTTAAGAAGTTACTATTCGACATTAAAATTAAATAAATTAAAAAGTTGACACTGACGATCAGGCGTTATTTAAGCACAATCAACTTCCTCGCAACAAGACAAGTTTTAAGATATATAACATCGCCACATAGGCACAATTGGAAACCGAACCTTGAACCTTGACATTGACCTTAGGTGAAGGTCACCAAATGTTAGAAAGAGGTCATACTGCATGTCATTCAACGTGTCTTGACGAAAATAACAAAATGGTGTCCATTTTACCTTTTTATCTTTAGTCAGTCAAAAGTTATTGGGGAATAAAATCTTTCACAAAAAGAACATATAAAATGACAAAATTTAGCATATTTGAAGCCAAATAATTATCAATTGCATTTTTCTGTTTCAATTACACTTCTATACACTTAACAATAATAAAGTCAAAAATAGGAAATACATTTGGCTTGGGTATCCAAAAAAGATTACAAATTGTAAAGAAATACTAACTTTGATATTTAAGGTCAAGATCATCAAATGTCAGAAAGAGGTCATGCATTTAACTCGAGAATTAAACTCGAGCATTAAACTCGTCTTGATGGGAACAGAAAAATGACGTTTACCGTACCATTCTAGTTTAATTCAGTCAAAAGTTATTAACTAATATATTTTTTTAATGTAAGATAGCATGTAAAATGACAAAATTTGAGATATTTGGAGGCAAATATCCCTCAATTTTATTTGTGCACTTAATTGCCACGTCCTTACACGTAACAATAGGATAGCGGCGAAAAATTAGAAACACGTTTGATAAAAGGTATCCAAAAAAGTTGTACAATTTCGAAAATGTACCTACTAAATTTGGAAATTTTCGAAAATGGAAAAAAGTGAACATCACCATGTTATAAAACAGCTCATTGCCATTCTAATGACATATAATAAATATATATTGCTTCTTAAATTCGCCGCCATATGGGCTCACAAAGATTTACCTGCACCGTGACCTTATTAAAATGCCCGAGGCAATATCTCCGGAACTACTGCTTGCATTGCATTACAATTTTCACAGCCCTCTTTAGCACCCCAGGTTACCCCATATACCAATTTTGGTCCAAATCGGTGACATGACGGTGTAATTTTGCACTTTGTTTTTGTCGATTTGTCGTGGAACGCCCCAGCTACAAAAAGAACATTGGTATTTTTTTTACTGAACCTAATTATCCTTCTTAATACTAGTAGACGTATTCCACACAACATAGGTACCTATGCAAGGAAATTCACTCACGCGCTCCTCTGCCACCCAGCAGGCAGCAGGAGACCAAAGGCTGCGACGCTGCGTGTACAATTATTACTTACGTTGGTTGTGAATCGCTAAAAAATAGCGTCAGACGCGCCACTTTCCCTATCCCTACTGCTACCAAAATGCTACCAAATAGAGGAAACACGAAAGAGGCAAAGACATATTTATTTATTTCGCAAAAAGTTTTTACGCAGGCAGTACCCATTTTCATCGCCAGTTTCAGCGGATTTTTTTTTTTGGTGTTGGGGGGGGGGGGGGGGGCTAATGTATATTGCCGCCCCTGTTGAGTTTAGAATGGGGGGGGGGGCTTTTGCCCCTGCCCCCTGGATCCGTCAGTGATGCAAGGAAATTCACTCACGTACTCCTCTGCCACCGAGCAGGCAGCAGGAGACCAAAGGCTGCGACGCTGCGTGGACAAATTATAACTTACGTTGGTTGTGAATCACTCTAAAATAGCGTCAGACGCGCCACTTTCCCTATCCCTACTGCTGCCAAAATGCTACAAAATAGAGGAAACACGAATGAGGCAAAACAAAAGCAATATTTCTCTCGCAAGAAGTTTTTTTTCGCAAGCAGTAGGTACCTATTTTTTCATCGCCAGTTTCAGCGGATATTTTTGGGAGGGCTAATTTCTATTGCCGCCCCTGTCGAGCTTTGAATGGGGGGGGGGGGGCTTTAGCCCCTGCCCCCCCCCCTGGATCCGCCAGTGCAAAGACACGTACGTGCCTTACCACTTGATTTGCGGTATATCATCATATTAGCGGCGGTGAAGATGGTGTTGAAGGAAGCAACGGGGATGTTATAGGGAGAATGGGGGCAATTGGTATACAAGATGTCTTTGGAAATAGCCGATCAATTGTTGTGTCAGCTGCGATCTGGTAGCGATCTGGTAGCGATCTGGTAGATAACGACGCCTAATTGTGCTCTCCGGTGATGGCAATGCTGGTGACCTTGACCTAGTTTCGGTGGTAACGAGGTCAAAGAGAGGACGGAAAACAAGATAAAGCTATACAAATGCATCATTAATGTTGCAATCCAATTGACATCAACAATCAACATACTTAAACACGGCGCTAAGCCGTGCGGCACTGGAGTATTCTATCGAATGTCAGCCGCTGTGTGTGTGTGTGTGGGGGGGGGGGGGGGGGGGGGCAGGTCCTGTTCCCTATATCATCCCATACCCGAACCAATAAGCCTATCGAGACGCAAACAGCGTTAATCAATGCATCTACACGGTAGCATTTAAATGACATTTATGTTTTTTTTAAACAAATGACTACGTATAAGATAAAGCTCTCATGGTCTCGGACAAAGTCTAAGCATTTTCGAAATCGACTGTATGTTATATTCAGCGTAGCAAATGTTTGGCATCCGAAGCGATTTTCGAATAATTTAATTTTGTATTATTGGAAAATCATAATCATTAATTAAATATAAACCGACTTTGCCAACAAAATATAGTGAACATCGTTGAATTCACCATGACTAAAACATCTATAAAATCAGTTGCTCTTTTCGGAAAATGTGAGTTTCTGGTAAAAAGGAATTGTTTCAAATTTGGACTATTATTTGTAGAAATAGTTGGTCTATAAGTGGTGGAATGCTACCCTATCCAGACTGGTTAATGATTCGACTCTGATTGAATCGACTGGAATCGTTCAATCAATATTCCTTAAATAAAAACAAATGGATTCACCACCAGATCTTTTGATTCACGAATCGTGATTTAATCAAAACCCGCATGAAATCAAGGCTGATTGAATCAAAAGATTTCACGATTCTTAACGATTCAAGTGCACATGGTAAATTGTGCAAATGCAATGCAGTCCCAGTGCCTACATTCATTTATACTGAAATATGATTGCCGTAACAATGTTTTAATGATCATATATATGTATGTTTCCATTTGTATTGATTTGACATAAATTCAGCATATATATTTAAATGTTGAATCAAACGTGAATCGTTTTTTTATTCTTTGAATCGGAAAGAATCAATTGTAACATTTTTTTCTCTCCAGAAATCGAACGGTGATTGAATCATTCAGGTTCCAACATGAATCGTGATTGAATCGTTCCAAAGAAGTTGAATCAATAATCAGTCTGCCTACATCGTAATACAGGATAATCTACTGTGGGCCCAATATGATTTCTCGAATGCAGTTCACAACAATGTACTATGACAAATTGACAAAAGTCATTGCTAACTGGTAAGATGCACTACATCGCCCTATTTCACGCGAATCCATAAAATATTTGGTTGGCATGGCAACCACAAGGAGAAGAAATCGCTCCGGCTCCGCACAAGAACACCCAGTACTTGTAGTCTTTCTCCTATATAGCCTAGGGTCTTTCCGTGCGACCGCCATTACGTCAATTATCGTGTTCCCGCGCTTTTTCGCGTGGCGCCGAACGACCATTACTCGGTCCCCAAGAGAGGGCCACGGCACTCATTGATGGAGAAAATGAGCCAGATGAGAGTGCAGCAGAATATCACGTGCCAAAAACACGTGAGAAAGTCAGATGACGATATATGATATATGACATATTAATGGACGATAGCTAGGTTCTCTCATTACGGAGGAATGCGAAAAGGCGCCAAAACAGTTGAGTAATTCCCAAGAGAAAATTGTGTCGAAGTTGCATTTACCTCTCGAACCAATAGACCATGGAACTGGCTAACGCCGAGCAATGAGCAATGCAATGAGCGCCGAGGGCCGAGTCCGTAAGTATTTTTTCCCGTTTTTATTTAATTTTCTATGAACTCGCATGCCGTTTTTTACATGCTGTCTCCTACGGTTCCTGGAGGTGGCTGGTGCTTGGACTGTAATTTTGTAAAACAAGGTACGGCTTATTTTAATTCTGCGTGCGCACCTTATCTCCATCTTTATTTATATTAGCAATAATTGAGAGTTAGGCTTGTTCGCATGTCGCATGCTTAGCGGGTGTTAAACGCTTGCCTAGCGCGCCCTCTGCGGGTGTTAAACGCTTGCCCAGCGCGCCCTCTCTGCGGGTGTTAAACGCTTGCCCAGCGCGCCCTCTCTGCAGGTGTTAAACGCTTGCCCAGCGTGCCCTCTGCGGGTGTTAAACGCTTGCCTAGCGCGCCCTCTGCGGGTGTTAAACGCTTGCCCAGCGCGCCCTCTCTGCGGGTGTTAAACGCTTGCCCAGCGCGCCCTCTCTGCGGGTGTTAAACGCTTGCCCAGCGCGCCCTCTCTGTGGGTGTTAAACGCTTGCCCAGCGCGCCCTCTCTGCAGGTGTTAAACGCTTGCCCAGCGTGCCCTCTGCGGGTGTTAAACGCTTGCCTATCGCGCCCTCTGCGGGTGTTAAACGCTTGCCCAGCGCCCCTTCTCTGCGGGTGTTAAACGCTTGCCCAGTGCGCCCTCTGCGGGTGTTAAACGCTTGCCCAGCGCGCCCTCCGCGGGTGTTAAACGCTTGCCCAGCGCGCCCTCTCTGCGGGTGTTAAACGCTTTCCCAGCGCGCCCTCTCTGCGGGTGTTCAACGCTTGCCCAGCGCGCCCTCTCTGCGGGTGTTAAACGCTTGCCCAGCGCGCCCTCTCTGCGGGTGTTAAACGCTTGCCCAGCGCGCTCTCTCTGCGAGTCCAGATGTTGACTGATGCTGATGTTAACTGACTGGATGTTGACTGATGTTGACTGATGTTGACTGCTGTCCTCTGGAATGATCAGCGAGTAGGCTTATAATTAAAACAGCTGACAAATAACGATGTCAAAGTAAATTGCTCTCGTAGTATTACAGATGGCCAATATTTGCTACGGAACACTTCAATACCCTTAAGTGATCCGAAGATTCGTAATCACTTTATTTGTCATCTCATAGGATTCAACATATCCTGCAACGAGCTACAAACAGTGAGATGCAGCATAAATACACATTGTTGTATGTGTAATCATATTCACCGTACGATGCTTCGACAAACAGACCCGAGAACAACGATGACCAGGTTTACAATAATACAAGGTACGTAGATACTAATTATTTTCTGTTCTCCTCGTCACAATGTAAGTGCAGCTGGGCGTATCCACCCATTCCCGGTGTTCTACTGACCTCCAGCTACGCAAGCATGTGACAACATCTTTCACCCTCAGCTGCGTACCTGCCTCGTAATCTCCTGTGGTGCGCAGAAATGCTGTTCGCTCACAGCTGAGCAAGCAAACGATAGCAACAACTAACAAGGCACGTACGTCGCGTGTTCAGTGGTTTCGCGATTCACTGCGTCACTGCCGGTTCCTGTCTGGTACACACGACGTCATAACAGCTTACAGTGACGCCGCCTCTCTGTTATTGGCTGTGACGTAGTTACATTATGAGTCCTACGCTATCTATCGACTGATCCGTGACGTCATTGGCCCAAACACCCACACGGCGCGGTTCGTCGTGGCCGAAATCCCAGCAATAACATGGCTGACACCCACACACACAGTTCGTGATGTGGAGGTAGGCCATCGGGTTTTCCTAATGCTGCGCAGCAGGAGGGGGAGGATTCGCACAACTCGTAGGAGGGGAATAATTGTTTCCTGTATCTGCTGCGACTGAATGCTTGATTGTCTGGAGGTGTCATGGTAAGCGTGGAGGTAGGGGCCATTGGGGATCAGTTTCCTAACGTTGCTGTTGATGATGTAATGTACTAATTACGAGCGAGCGCGAAGCGCTCGCTCGTCCTTTCCGTGGTATATGGGAACAATCTGATTATGAGCGGCCCAGCCCGTCCCGGCCCGTGGCGACGCTTTTGAGAAGCTCATATCTCTGCAACCACACGTCCGATTGACAAGCTGACTTCTTTGCTGAGCAGCCCCATCCAACCTACCCTGTTTGAGACCAGTGTCGACTCAGTGTCGACTCACGACTCACGACACTGGCCTACCACTGCGCGTGGCGCGTGCCGCGTGAGAGGTGTTGATAATTGTTTTCTCGCAAAAACTCTGCAACGGCTGAGCCGATTGTGTGCAAATTTTGGTGTTTTGGGTTAGGGACCCCTCAGCCGCCAATTTTCACAAGTCAGGGGTGGGGTGCCTCTGCACGTGCGCACGTGCACACCCCTATTCTATATCTCAGGAGCGGCTGAGCCGATTGTGCTCAAATTTGGTGTGTGGTTAGGGACCTCTCATCCGCCAGTTTCCCACAAGTCAGGGACGGAGTGACTCTGCACGTGCGCACGTACACACCCCTATTCTGTATCTCAGGAACGGCTGAGCTGATTGTGTTCAAATTTGGTGTGTGGTTAGGGACCTCTCAGCCTCCACTTTCCCACGAGTCATAGGTGGGCGCCTCTGCACGTGCGCACGTGCGTACCCTTTTTGTATCTCAGAAACTACTTGCCCGATCAAGTTGAAATTCCCATACATTTCCTTCGCGCCCGCTCGTTCATCGCCAACTACGGCGCATTACTGGTAAGATAACATAACTATACTGGTAACATTAACATTACTGGTAAGGTAATACAACTGAGTGTAACATAACTATAAGCCGTATTAACCCTCACCCTGGTGGGGGGTCATTTTGACCCCCTCCCCTGCGGTGTTTCGGGAATCGTGGGAAAACGGCGGCGCTCAGCGACGCTAAATTTGGCACAGCTATCTAGGGATCCCACATTGTTACAAAATGTGACCTCAGGTAATCTCAGGTCAGGTCACCAGGTCACGTCAAGTGACCTTACCTCAAAAAATATCTGTGCTCGTGCCAAAGCTACAGTGTTTGTCCGATATATTTGAACCTTACAGGATTTCAGTCATAAGTAGATGCACATCGTTTATCTCGGATTTGTATATCGGTGACCCAAGGTCAGCTCAATTTGGTGACCTCCCCAATATAAGTCAATAGGAAAATCTACAAATGCTTCCTATTCAGAGAACATGTATTAGATCCGGCCAATTCTTTCAGAATCATGTTAATTTAGCTTATTCTTGATGACCCAGGAGCAATTGTTTCTTGGTGACCTCTGCAAAGCCAGCTGAGGTCACCTGAGGTCACCAGGACTTGTTTGCCAATAGCTCTTGATATAGTAAAGACAAATACTTGCAATTGATACCACTGTCACACTGTGTTTGACTTGTCAAGACGCATCGCCCCATATGACCTACCTGTGTCACTAAATGACTTTGGCCTGAGGTCAAATTTTGAAGTTAACCTAATCAGGTCACCATTAATATGATAATATGATCACCATTTCGAAATGTCCTGACGAGACAAACACGATGGTGTTAAAATTAATTATGTATATTTAACCGATACAAAAATATTCACGAAACACTTTTGGAAAGAAAATTCCATCGTGACCTTTAGTGACATCTGTATCTTTAACTATTGACTTTAACTAAATTTGAGCACATCTATGGCGCTTTGATTTTTCATGAGCTTTCGATTGCTTTTTGTATTTGTTCCTAGCTATCATAGTACCCGAGATATTTGGGGGTTTCTGGAGCAAAGTCCTAAACTTTGTATAATTTGACCTTTGATGACCTCTGGTAACCTCAATATTGACCTGAGCTAATAAATGCCTTAACCCTCGCCCGGGTAGGGGGGTTGGATGCCACCCCTCGGTTTTTCTGGCATAACTCGCGTAATTTCCAACCCATTGCGATGCAACTTTCAGTACCCTACTTTTGAAAAACAATACACATGATCTGTCAGTTTTGAATTTCTAACCCACATGACCCGTGACCTATGACCTTTTTTCAAGGTCATGTCAGGCGCAACTGGCGTCCCGTAGTATTGGTCTTTGTAACTTGTGCAGTTTCCGAGTGTTTTTTTTTGTTCAGGAGCATATGCACAGGTGTTTCCAGGTGACAGTTGTGGTTTCCACTGAGATTGTGACCTTGATTGACCTTTTCAGAGGTCAACTGAGGTCATTGACCTCCGATGACCTCATATTACTTTTTTGGGCTTCTGGCGGTTTCTAGGACATTTTGTGATGCTGATTTCAAATTTGGGATCCATTTTTCATAATTATATGTTCCACTGGGGTCATGCGCTTCCACAGGTCAACCGAGGTCACTGACCCCAGATGACCTGACATAACCTTTTTGGAATTTGGCAGTTTTTAGGACATTTTGTGACGCTGATAACGAAAGTGGCACTCATTAAGTATTATGTTATGCTCATTTACGATTCTAGCTCGATAAAATTAAAATTATATGCATTTACCATTTTGATGACCTTTTGGTCATTGACATGACCTCTGAGGTCACCTAATGACCCAAAATCTTAAAATCGGATATCACCGGCTTCCTCTCGTCACAGGAAACACGCTCGTATTTGAATCGAAGTTCTAGCTCAATTAGAAGCGAAACGATAAGGCGGGGGGGGGGGGGGGTCGTACCTCTACCCGAACACGTAATTATTTTCCCCTACCCGGACGAGGGAACTTCGAATTTCCTTCTCGAGAGCTTTCGAACGTTTTTTTCCGTGTCCTTTTCGTTTTCGAGTTAGTGGAAGTGGGGTGGGGGGGGGGGGGGCATTTTGACCCACCCCCACCAGGGCGAAGTTGTATCAGAGGCCCACCGGGGTGCGGGTTAAATAAAATAATATGAATATTAAATGAGACAACAACGGCAAAATATAATTTCTGGTACTGCCGCTATAATTTCTGGTACTGTCGCTAAAATTGCGTGGATTTCGGTTTGATTCCAAAGTCGTAATTTATGTTTTTAATTAACTGAGTTGACTTGTAGTTGGTGCATTTATCCTCATTGTTAGGTAAATGCTCTGGCCGGGGAGAACCGTGTACCTAAAGTTTGTGCTGAATGCTGCTATGTCGAAACTTTACCAAATATGCTGCGAGTCAATGTCCCTCTTTCCTCAACCACTGTAGAAGCCCGATTCTAGCAAGGTTTGCCAAACACCATGACGTCATTGCTTTGCGAAAACGAATCGAAGACAGACACCCCATACATGACTAACCCTCGCTATGTTTCCACTGGCATCAAAGCTGCATCACTCTCAGCACACAGTTCTCTCGGTTAGATAATCAAACAACTCAGAACGCACTCTAACACCGGCTGACCAGTGTGATAGTGTGCTGGACCTGTTTTGTTTAGCACATGCTGGTCGGCGCTGTGGTTGGGATTGTGAGTCGAGCCAACGGCGCTCAGCCGTCACTTCCACACTTCGCCCAGAGGCCTCAGCGGTTTCTGCTGGATCGCCGAACAAACGGTGATTGTTCAACGCTTGGAGACGTGGTAGGCTCAGGGAATTTGGGGCTGACCTCGGGTCATCTCAGGTCAGGTCACCAGGCCAGGTTACGTGACCCACCTCCAAAACGTTTGCGGTCGTACCACAGCCACAGTGTTTTGCCGATCGCTTTCAAACTTGCAGGATTTCATAAGGTCATAGATACCTACAATTCGTTTATCTTGGATTTTTTTTTATCAGTGACCTAAGGTCGGGTCAATTTGGTGACTTCCCCATTATAAGACAATGGGAACTATTCAAATGATTCCTATTCCGAGTATACGCATGATATCAGTCCAATTCCTTCTGGATCATGTTATCATAGGCCATTCTTGATGATCCAGGTGCAATTTTCGTTCAGTGACCACTACAGGGTCAGCCGAGGTCATTTGAGGCAACGAACACATTTTTGTCAATAACTCTCGACAGAATGAAGATTGAGAAGTGAAACTGGTACCAATGTGTTTGTCTCGTCGAGAAACATCTCCCAATATGCAGCATGATCTAATTGGGTCACCACTTGAACTTGACCTGAGATCAAGTTTCTAAGTTGACCTTAACTGGTGAACATGAATTTGAATCTAAGTGCATTGACGAGAAAAACGCGATGGCTTCAAAATTATTGTCTTATCTTTATTAGGTAAAAAGTTATTTGCGAAAAACTGTTTTGCCATAAATAGCCTTTTTGACCTTTCATGACCTCTGAAGCCTAAACTATTGACCTGATACAAAATTTGAGGATGCCAATGGCGATTGCATATTTCAAGAGCTTTTTCGATTTTTTCTGTTTGTTCCTAGCTGTCATAGTTCTCGAGATATTTGGTGGGCTTCTGGAGCAAGGTGCTAAAATTGGGAAAATTTGGCATATTGGACCCCATTTGACCTTGAAGAGGGTCATGACAATTTTGCAAAACTGAGTTCCCTACAGAACCTCCCTACCCTACAAATTTCGTTATTGTAGCTCTTATGGGGGGGAGGGGGCGAGATCTTAGGCGGGCGGAATCCGCCCCCCCCCCCTCGATTGAGTTTAATTCTCAGATGCCTTCACACGGGCGTGTGTTATGGTTCTGGAGCAGAGATATAAGATAGCTGGAAATAAAGCAGTGCAATGAACAAATGTGTGGTAAAAATTAAAATGTTGTATTATTATACAGGGTGTTTCATAAAGAATGTCAATTTCAAAATTGTTATT
>JAXIVJ010003767.1:0-90164 GCA_036785665.1 Chirona hameri
TGATGGTTTTTTATATTTTTCCTGGTGGATATTGCACTATTGAAGGACGCTCAGTTGGGTACAACTGATCAAGCACCTACAAACAATAATAGGCGCTATAAGGTACTTGGATGCCCTTGAGCCACCGCTCTATCTGCATCACCTTATACGCTCTGTACTCGCTGGATTATTTGCCATATTGGTCAGGCACTCGTACCCCTGCCCTCCCAGGTGCTCCCCCCCCCCGCCCGCTCTCCTCCGTTACACTCCCGCGCAGCTGAGGTAAATTCGTCATGGGCCGGCTCCTCCCCCCCCCCTCCCCCTCCCCCTCCGCCGCCGTCGCTACCGCTGCCGCCGGCGGCGCGCAAGTTCAGGCTCAGGCCGGGGTGGCCTTCGGGCGCCGACTCGCTGGCTATCTTCCGTTATGGCGGCCTTCGATGCCACCTGTGCGTCGGAAACGACGCGACCGGGGACCTCGATCGCGACCGGGGACCTCGATCGCGACCGGGGGACCCTCGATCGCGACCGGGGACCTCGATCGCGACCGGGGGACCTCGATCCGACCAGGGACCTCGATCGCGACCGGGACCTCGATCGCGACCGGGGACCTCCGATCGCGACCGGGGACCTCGGTCGCGACCGGCGGACCTCGGTCGCGACGGGGACCTCGATCGCGACCGGGGACATCAGGTCGCGACCGGGGACCTCAGATCGCGACCGGGCGACCTCGATCGCGACCGGGGACCTCGATCGCGACCGGGGACATCGGCAGCGACCGGGGACCTCGATCGCGACCGGGGACTTCGGTCGCGACCGGGGACCTCGATCGCGACCGGGGACATCGATCGCGACCGTGGGACCTCGATCGCGACCGGGGACCTCGATCGCGACCGGGGGACCTCGATCGCGACCGGGGACCTCGATCGCGACCGGGGACCTCGATCGCGACCGGGGTGACTTCGGTCGCGACCGGGGACTTCGGTCGCGACCGGGGACCTCGATCGCGACCGGGGACATGATCGCGACGGGGACTTTCGATCGCGACCGGGGACTTCGGTCGCGACCGGGGACATCGGTCGCGACCGAGGGACTTCGGTCGCGACCGGGGACATCGGTCGCGACCGGGGACATCGATCGCGACCGGGGACTTCGGTCGCGACCGGGGACATCGGTCGCGACCGGGGACTTCGGTCGCGACCGGGGACCTCGATCGCGACCTGGGGACTTCGGTCGCGACCGGGGACCTCGATCGCGACCGTGGGACCTCGGTCCGCGACCGGGACATCGGTCGCGGACCGTGGACATCGGTCGCGACCGGGGACCTCGGTCCGCGACCGGGGACTCGATCGCGACCGGGGGACATATCGCGAATCGGTAAGAATGGGGCAGGATGAAACGGTGTGGGATGGGGCGGGCGGGACGGGACGGGACGGGGCGGGGCGGGGCGGCGGGGCGGGGCGGGGCGGGGCGGGGCGGGGCGGGGCGGGGCGGGGCGGGACGGGACGGGACGGTCGAGTTGTGGACTTGGGAGGATAGGGATTAGACCAAGGGCCTGTTGTCATGCAGAAAAACTGGCGAGGATGGATCCCGAACGAAATAAAACGAACTAAATGGATACAAAATTGTCACATTTCCATTTCCATTGTTACATAAAATCTAAACCAACTTTTTGCCAAGGAAAGTTTGTTTTTTAGACCTGCGTTTAAAGCATAAAGGCAGCGAAATCTTATGAGTCTTCGGAATTTGGTCGGACTACTGTACTGTGTTCTCCACTCATTTTGCATCTGTTTGTGGTTCGGGATTCGCCAGTAGAAATTTGAAGAACGTCGTCAAAACCGTTAGTTATCATGATAAAAAACTGCTCAGAGGCACCAGACCAAGAAAGACAACCCCGTTACAAGTGGCCGCGCCGTCGTTTTGTTCGCGCGGCGCCGTGCTCGCTGTCTGGCCTCTGCCGTCAGCGTTGCGCCGTCGTGCTGGCCGTCGGTGCAGCAGCGTCGCCGATCTGCTGACCCCGATGACCCGGCGTGGTGCCGCGGAACAGAACAAAGGTACGCTCCGACCCGGCTGGCCGCTCGCCAGCCGGCGACCGGCGGGGCTGGGGCATGGCACGTCCCGCTCCCTCTCGGTGACGTCACCACGTCGACCGCCGCCATCGGGATGATGGAAACCTGGTCATGCAATGACAAATTCAACACTGGTGTTCGCTATGCGTTATCGGTATCAGGGGTGGATTTAAGGAGGATATCGGGTCCATGTCCCTCTTCCTAAAACAAAACGACTGAAATCAGCAGAAGTTGACATCTGATTTTAAGGCAAATCTAAGCAACTCTTACTGGGAATGTTCGTTTAAATAAGTTATAAATACACGAGCAACCGATATCTAATGATTGTTTTAATGGGTCGGATTTGTTTGGTATTAGCCCTGCCCCTCTACTAAGAAACAACGTTTTGACATTCTGGATCTCCCAGTGATCGGCATCGAATGCCTTAGATCTCACATCACATCACATCACATCACATCACATCTACGATACCAAACCGTCGCGTGTCGGGCGGAGACGGTCGAGAGTTGATGTCTGACAAAGTACGGCCCGGGTCCGCAGGCGCACTTGAAGGTTATTTCAACTGGATAGGTCGCGCAATCAAGTGTCTCGGCTTTGTTAGCGTGGTCGAGTCGTTTCATAGTAGCAGGGTCGTGTTGCCTCCGCGCAGTGTCAGTTTAGACAACTCGATCTACGCAGTTGCGAAATTCTGTTACACAACCCCGTGCAAGGCAACACAGGCTAAGCCTCGCGACTCGCTCTTTATAGCTTCTTATGTAGCTTTCCAGCGCCGTTTGGGTAAATATTCTTGGATCGCCGCCGTTTTTGTTGTGCTAAGTTAATGGTGATGCGCCTTGCTAATTTATCGGCAAAACATTCGTAGTGTTTGCGCAATTCACAGGTAAAAGCAAACAGTCTCAAGTCTGTCAAGTCAAGTCTCAAGTCTATTTAGCAAATAAGAGTGTGACCAGTTCTGGTCCACCTGAGTATTTGTATATTTGGCACGTGATATCGACACTGTTTTATATGTCTCAACATTTTATATAACCAGGTAAATGTACCGTCCCAGTAGTATGTCGTACTCTAGAGCCAAATTCCTTCGTAACACCCATAAGTTAATAATGTAGTTAATGTAGCAAATGTAGTTTATAAAGTATGTAATGCCTGCATCATTCTTAAAGGCATTATCTAACGTATACACACATTTACTTTCATGTCATTTTACCACGAGCTGGAGTAACTTGTATATTTAAAGCATTCACAATATGTGAGCACTTCTATCCAACGTGCAGGACTACGGGCCCCTGTACTCTCCCTCTCACTCTAAAGTAACAGTTGTTGCCTCGTGTGTGCAGCATAACTGCAGGTGTGTTATCAGCAACAGTATCTCATGCAACATGCAATGGCGCCTCCGGGGGACCAGTGGCTGCTACAGCGCGACGTCATCGAACCGAGAGACATGCTCTCTGAGACCTCATCGCGGCGGTCTAACGGATTGACATGTCACGTGACCAGTGGTGGCTCAATAACGGTATCAGTAGCTGTACATTGAGATCATTGCCGCTGTTTGGAGTGTGACCGATGTACGGACATGTTTACTGTAGTGCAGTCGTTCTTCATCAACACAAGCCTGCTGAAGCTCTTAGCTAGTCAGCGGCAGCTGCTAGATCCGGTTCCGCATTTATATTCCGGTAGTGTTTATCGAACCGGCCGTGGCGACTTGGCCTGCTTAGCTTGAGTGGGTTTGCATAGCAGTGTTTGGCACGGGCTCTGCCACGGGGGGGGACGTGTCCCCCATTCTTGAGCCAGGGGGATAATCCCGTCCACAATTTTCCCTGACAAAACAAACTAGAAATCAGTGTTCAGTTGTACTCATTATTTTCTACCTCTCCCCTGTTCAACAAGTTTCCGCTGACGCTCCATCCCCTCCCCCGCTCAACAGCTCTTCGCTGACCGCTCCACCCACCCCCTCGGTCACACAATTTTTCGGTGACGCTCCACCTCCCCCCCCCCCCCCCCACCCCCCCCCTCTCCTCCTCCCGGTCAACAACTTTCGGCTGACGGCGACCATTCGGCTTCCCTCGATCCCGTCCCTCCCAATTTCAAAGGCGTGGCGGAGCCCCTGGTGTTTGTATCTGCGCGGGTTTAGTGGAGTCTAGTTGTGAATTGTTGTGTTTTGACTTGGGATGATTTTAAAATAATTACTTTATGTTTGAATTGCCGTACTACTGGCAGACATTGATTGTTAATATTTTGCCGAGTGTTGGCAGTGCGGGCCGTGGGTGCGGACGCGATCGCTTGCCAGCGCGGCCACTATTGACCCAGATTATACATCTGGACTTAATGTATGGTTTGCCATTCTTGGCTGCAGCCTTAACGTGCCCTGTCAGTAGCAGCACTACTGGGTGATCCTAACTGGAGACTTTGTCACTTCTGTCGTGTGAAAGGCAAAGGATTCAAGTGGAGGAGCCCAGTCTTCCACTGGCTCAAGTATCTACTTCCCCGTCTCCTTCTAGGGCTCTTTACCACACTGCATGGTATCTGTGACCCCGGCTATGTGACCCCGGTATGTGACCCCGGCTACTATGGCTGAATAGCATTGTTTAGATATCTCAAGTCACTGCGACGGAGCGGATGTATCTGACCATCCGTATCTGAGTATCTGTGAAGTGTGAGTCCGAGGGATGTATCTGACCATTCATATCTGAGTATCTGTGAAGTGTGAGCCCGAGGGATGTATCTGCCCATCCGTATCTGAGTATCTGTGAAGTGTGAGCCCGAGGGATGTATCTGACCATTCATATCTGAGTATCTGTGAAGTGTGAGCCCGAGGGATGTATCTGACCATTCAATATCTGAGTGTCTGTGAAGTGTGAATCCGAGGGATGTATCTGACCATCCGTATCTGAGTATCTGTGAAGTGTGAGCCCGAGGGATGTATCTGACCATCCGTATCTGAGTATCTGTGAAGTGTGAGCCCGAGGATGTATCTGACCATCCGTATCTGAGTATCTGTGAAGTGTGAGCCCGAGGGATGTATCTGACCATCCGTATCTGAGTATCTGTGAAGTGTGAGCCCGAGGGATGTATCTGACCATTCATATCTGAGTATCTGTGAAGTGTGAGTCCGAGGATGTATCTGACCATCCGTATCTGAGTATCTGTGAAGTGTGAGTCCGAGGGATGTATCTGACCATTCATATCTGAGTATCTGTGAAGTGTGAGCCCGAGGGATGTATCTGCCCATCCGTATCTGAGTATCTGTGAAGTGTGAGCCCGAGGGATGTATCTGACCATTCATATCTGAGTATCTGTGAAGTGTGAGCCCGAGGGATGTATCTGACCATTCATATCTGAGTATCTGTGAAGTGTGAATCCGAGGGATGTATCTGACCATCCGTATCTGAGTATCTGTGAAGTGTGAGCCCGAGGGATGTATCTGACCATTCCGTATCTGAGTATCTGTGAAGTGTGAGCCCGAGGGATGTATCTGACCATCCGTATCTGAGTATCTGTGAAGTGTGAGCCCGAGGGATGTATCTGACCATCCGTATCTGAGTATCTGTGAAGTGTGAGCCCGAGGGATGTATCTGACCATTCATATCTGAGTATCTGTGAAGTGTGAGTCCGAGGGATGTATCTGACCATTCATATCTGAGTATCTGTGAAGTGTGAGCCCGAGGGATGTATCTGACCATTCGTATCTGAGTATCTGTGAAGTGTGAGTCCGAGGGATGTATCTGACCATCCGTATCTGAGTATCTGTGAAGTGTTAGCCCGAGGGATGTATCTGACCATTCATATCTGAGTATCTGTGAAGTGTGAGCCGAGGGATGTATCTGACCATCCGTATCTGAGTATCTGTGAAGTGTGAGTCCGAGGGATGTATCTGACCATCCGTATCTGAGTATCTGTGAAGTGTGAGCCGAGAGGATGTATCTGACCATCCGTATCTGAGTATCTGTGAAGTGTGAGCCCGAGGGATGTATCTGACCATTCATATCTGAGTATCTGTGAAGTGTGAGTCCGAGGGATGTATCTGACCATTCATATCTGAGTATCTGTGAAGTGTGAGCCCGAGGGATGTATCTGACCATTCATATCTGAGTATCTGTGAAGTGTGAGTCCGAGGGATGTATCTGACCATCCGTATCTGAGTATCTGTGAAGTGTGAGTCCGAGGGATGTATCTGACCATTCATATCTGAGTATCTGTGAAGTGTGAGCCCGAGGGATGTATCTGACCATCCGTATCTGAGTATCTGTGAAGTGTGAGCCCGAGGGATGTATCTGACCATCCATATCTGAGTATCTGTGAAGTGTGAGCCCGAGGGATGTATCTGACCATTCATATCTGAGTATCTGTGAAGTGTGAGTCCGAGGGATGTATCTGACCCATTCATATCTGAGTATCTGTGAAGTGTGAGCCCGAGAGATGTTTCTGACCATCCGTATCTGGAGTATCTGTGAAGTGTTAGCCCGAGGGATGTATCTGACCATTCATATGAATGGTCAGATACATCCATAGATACATCATACATGGTATGAATGGTCACTGAGTATCTGTGAAGTGTGAGCCCGAGGGATGTATCTGACCATCCGTATCTGAGTATCTGTGAAGTGTTAGCCCGATGGATGTATCTGAACGGGTGTATCTGAGTATCTGTGAGGCCGAGGGATGTATATGAACGGGTGTATCTGAGTATCTGTGAGGCCGAGGGATGTATCTGAACGGGTGTATCTGAGTATCTGTGAAGTGTTAGCCCGAGGGATGTATCTGAACGGGTGTATCTGAGTATCTGTGAGGCGAGGGATGTATCTGAACGGGTGTATCTGAGTATCTGTGAGGCCGAGGGATGTATCTGAACGGGTGTATCTGAGTATCTGTGAGCCGAGGGATGTATCTGAACGGGTGTATCTGAGTATCTGTGAGGCCGAGGGATGTATATGAACGGGTGTATCTGAGTATCTGTGAGGCCCAGGGATGTATCTGAACGGGTGTATCTGAGTATCTGTGAGGCGAGGGATGTATCTGAACGGGTGTATCTGAGTATCAGTGAGGCCGAGGGATGTATCTGAACGGGTGCATCTGTGCCGCGGTGTATCTAAACCAACTACCCTGGCCGCTGTATCCGTATAGCATGTCTGGACCTTTGTATCTGAAGTCTGAACATCTGCGAGTCTGAGCGATGTATCTGTATCAGTGTATCTGAGCGAATGCGGGGGTTTGTATCTGACCATCTGCATTCTGCAAGCCTGAGCGGTTGTATCCGAGTCAGCAAGTCTGACTCTGACGACTCGAGCCGTGGTACCCGCAGATCTGAGCCGTCTCTGAGCTGTCCAATGATCTCCTGGTGGCTGATATATCTCAGCAAACCCGAGCCGCCCTGCCTGCGGTGATCTCAGGGTAATATCACCCGGCCTGCGGTGATCTCAGAGGGTAATATCACCCGGCCTGCGGTGATCTCAGAGGGTAATATCACCCGGCCTGCGGTGATCTCAGAGGGTAATATCACCCGGCCTGCGGTGATCTCAGAGGGTAATATCACCCGGCCTGCGGTGATCTCAGAGGGTAATATCACCCGCCTCCGGCAGTGGCAGTTAATGACGTATTGTCTTCGCTCGGCCGCGGCGGGCTGGGTCGCGACGTGTCAGATCCGTCGGCACGTCTGGCGGCTCGTGTCGTGTCGTGTCGTGTCGTGTGGCGGCCGAGGGCGGTCGGGTGGTGGTGTGGGAAGTCCCTGTGGTGCCCGGGCGGTCAAAGCGGATATCCAGTTAGATTGGGTAGCACCAGTGCCGGATCCAGAAGAGCGAAGAAGCTGGTTATAGGCGGCAATATCACACAACTCTAAAACTGATCGCGTTTCGCTTCCTTTGTTGTATTACATGTTGATGTCGAACAAACGTTTCCCGCTTATATTGTCGTGTGAATCACCAAATGCGGCATTTTTCGGACAATATCAAGCGTTTTGGGGCATAATCCCTTTGCCCCCCCCCCCCCCCCCCCCCCTGGATCCGATTGTCTAAACAAGATAGTTGTTGAGATGCGTTAATGTTTTGCTAGGAGGTTTTGTTTTCTTCAGTTCGGGCTGCTAGCTACCTAGTACCTGTAACTACCTGGTACCTGTTAGAGCCGCGGGCGCTTACTCGGTAGTTAGTAGAAAATTAAAATACGTTCCATGCTGTCCTGAAATCATTTCTGACGTTTCAAATGTCAGTCAAGTCTGAGGAGTCTGAAGAGTCTGAAGAGTCTGAAGTCAGTTTGGAGGCACTCTGATCTGTATCTCTATGGGGGATCTTCGCGTCTCTCTGACCCAGCCCACCCATGAAGGAGAGGTCTGAGATAAGCACCCGGGGTGTGACAGACAGACAGACAGACAGACAGACAGACAGACAGACAGACAGACAGACAGACAGACAGACAGACAGACAGACAGACAGACAGACAGACAGACAGACAGACAGACAGACAGACAGACAGACAGACAGACAGACAGACAGACAGACAGACAGACAGACAGACAGACAGACAGACAGACAGACAGACAGACAGACAGACAGACAGACAGACAGACAGACAGACAGACAGACAGACAGACAGTTCGAGTTCGATAGCTGAAATGCGTGATGCGCCATCTGTGAGCGTTGTCAGTGCGATTACGCTATCATTGCTTGATATTGACTCTGGGTTGTCTTCAGCTATTCAAGGTAGATACGCAACAGGTTTGATATTTACCTACATAATACATGTGGGACAGGTCAGGACGAGCATAAGCATGTTTTATCGTAAGCACGTGTCACCGATAGAGTGAGTCATGCTGGCGAACTTCGCTGTTGTTGCTGGCGGTAGGTGTTGTTGCTGGCGGTGCTGCTATTGTTGCTTTGCTATTGTTGCTGGCGAACTTTGCTGTTGTGGCTGACGGTAGACAATGATGGAGAGAGCTTTAACATTTTCCACACGAAAAATGTAACAAAATATTCCGCTCGTTGGGTCCAGCGTGCCAAGTTTTAGCGTAAAAATGTCTTCAAATTTCCTAACGCTGATGGGGTCAAAAGCAAATTAAGTGGTGATGGGGTCAATTAAGGGGCAAATTAAGTGGTGAGGTAGCCTCAGTAAGTATAGAAGAAACCCCTCTTTCGGCGATGATGAGATAGGACAGCGTGTAAACATTCAATGGGCTGCAGTGTTGGCATCGCCATATGTGGTGCATGTTAATTAAGGTCCCCGGAATAACGGTCACTCCGATACATTTGAACAGCTACAGTTCCGTTATGTTTGGAAACAAGTAGCGGAATTGCCAGTGATATGAGACATTGCGGAAGCCTGCGAAATGGCCAAGTAAACATGTCCCATGCATTTTCGGAATGGTTGATATTGAGTTGTGTGTTGTGTGTCAGCAGATGCGCTGCTGCTATCCTAAACGGAGCTGGGACGAGCTGGGACGTGTTTCGAACCCTACCTGGCGTATTTAAAACCGCAACTTCAAAATACCCACAGCAGAAAGACGGGGCACTATGCCATTAGAGACATATATCCAGGTTGACTAAGTGCAATGCAATCCAACGTCTATACTGGCGTTGACTCATTGTAATCACTTGTTTTGGTCTATTGGTGGTGAATCACCCCCTGCACGCACCGACGTGCGGTGTGCCGTTTTTGCCCGGTGACCGTCAGGAGTCAGCACCGCCCTGCGACCGGCGACCCGCGACCCGGGGCCCTGCTGGCAGCCACGCCCTGCGACCCGCGACCCGGGGCCCTGCTGGCAGCCACGCCCTGCGCCCCGCGACCCGGGGCCCTGCTGGCAGCCACGCCCTGCGACCCGCGACCCGGGGCCCTGCTGGCAGCCACGCCCTGCGACCCGCGACCCGGGGCCCTGCTGGCAGCCACGCCCTGCGGCCCGCGACCCGGGGCCCTGCTGGCAGCCACGCCCTGCGGCCCGCGACCCGCGACCCGGGGCCCTGCTGGCAGCCACGCCCTGCGGCCCGCGACCCGCGACCCGGGGCCCTGCTGGCAGCCACGCCCTGCGGCCCGCGACCCGCGACCCGGGGCCCTGCTGGCAGCCACGCCCTGCGACCCGCGACCCGGGGCCCTGCTGGCAGCCACGCCCTGCGACCCGCGACCCGCGACCCGGGGCCCTGCTGGCAGCCACGCCCTGCGGCCCGCGACCCGCGACCCGGGGCCCTGCTGGCAGCCACGCCCTGCGGCCCGCGACCCGCGACCCGGGGCCCTGCTGGCAGCCACGCCCTGCGACCCGCGACCCGGGGCCCTGCTGGCAGCCACGCCCTGCGGCCCGCGACCCGCGACCCGGGGCCCTGCTGGCAGCCACGCCCTGCGGCCCGCGACCCGCGACCCGGGGCCCTGCTGGCAGCCACGCCCTGCGACCCGCGACCCGGGGCCCTGCTGGCAGCCACGCCCTGCGGCCCGCGACCCGGGGCCCTGTTGGCAGCCACGCCCTGCGGCCCGCGACCCGCGACCCGGGGCCCTGCTGGCAGCCACGCCCTGCGGCCCGCGACCCGCGACCCGGGGCCCTGCTGGCAGCCACGCCCTGCGGCCCGCGACCCGCGACCCGGGGCCCTGCTGGCAGCCACGCCCTGCGGCCCGCGACCCGCGACCCGGGGCCCTGCTGGCAGCCACGCCCTGCGGCCCGCGACCCGCGACCCGGGGCCCTGCTGGCAGCCACGCCCTGCGGCCCGCGACCCGCGACCCGGGGCCCTGCTGGCAGCCACGCCCTGCGGCCCGCGACCCGGGGCCCTGCTGGCAGCCACGCCCTGTGGCCCTGCTGGCAGCCACGCCCTGTGGTCCTACTGGCAGCCACGCCCTGTGGCCCTGCTGGCAGCCACGCCCTGTGGTCCTACTGGCAGCCACGCCCTGTGGCCCTGCTGGCAGCCACGCCCTGTGGTCCTACTGGCAGCCACGCCCTGTGGTCCTACTGGCAGCCACGCCCTGTGGCCCTACTGGCAGCCACACCCTGTGGTCCTACTGGCAGCCACGCCCTGTGGCCCTGCTGGCAGCCACGCCCTGTGGTCCTACTGGCAGCCACACCCTGTGGTCCTACTGGCAGCCACGCCCTGTGGCCCTACTGGCAGCCACGCCCTGTGGTCCTACTGGCAGCCACACCCTGTGGTCCTACTGGCAGCCACGCCCTGTGGCCCTACTGGCAGCCACGCCCTGTGGCCCTGCTGGCAGCCACACCCTGTGGCCCGCGACCCGCGACCCGCGACCCTGCTGGAGCGCCGCCCTGCGGCCGGCGACCCGGGACCCTGCTGGCAGCGCCGCGCTGTTTGTTTGCCGCGCCGGGAATGTCGTCGGACGCGAGGCGACGCGCCAAAATCCCGTGACCTGGCCGAGAAAAAGCGCGCGGGCGGGGCCGCTGCCAAGCGCGCGCAAGGCAGGAGGAATAATTGATGGAAACTGGGACATAAATGGAGGTGTTTATGATTCAATTGGATAGCATGTATTGAATCAATAAGCATTGCATAGTTTTTCATTTACGCAATATACAAACAATCTTGCAGCACGTTTTTCTCCAGTTACACCTGAATAGGTTGGCACTAATTGGTTACATCAATAGGTGTTGTCAACACATATTTTGGTGCGTTTATATGCGTTGTTGTCAACATCGCATACACAGCGACTCGAAGCGACTTTTGACGAAGGCGCTTTTTGGAAGCTTTTGATTGTTGCAATAACTTTGTGTGAATGTTACTCCCATATGGTTGGCCTTCTCATTGCCTAATTCCAAATTTATCGCAGTTGGGACTTGTGGAACGGCGCGAAATGGCGTCGTTTTCCGCTATTTCCAAAACAAATAAGGAGGGATGGCATCCGCCCCCACTGGTGGATCTAGGGGCGGACATCAGGAGCAAATGCCCCCCCCCCACACACACACACACACACACACACACACACACACACAAGAATCTGGGAGGGGGGCATGCAATACAAGTATCCCCCCCCCCCTTGCGCGTTCCCTGCACTGAACGTGAAAAACAATGATCTTAGGAGAAAGCTTCATGAAAACGGAAGTTTTTCCTTCTCTCAAGTGATCGAATTTGAAGTTTGTATGTATCCCTTGCTTTTAATGATAGACAAAAGTAAAACAGCGCACCTGATGCAATTCATGCAGCCCCGGTGACACGCGCCCCGCTGGGAGGGGGGGGGAGAATCTGCCCTCTCCCGGATTTTCTCAATAACGTTAAAACTGTGATAGATATCAACGTGAAACTTTCAGTACATTATACTGCATCAATTCTACGTCTTCTGACTAAATTTCAATGAAATTTATGTAGTATTTTGGGAGATAATAACGTTGTAATGACGTCATGTCATGCCATTTTTGGTGGAAATACAATAAATGTTGGAAATATCGTAAAAATAGAGTATCAAAGCAAATTGCAAATACAAAACGTCAAAAGAAAGGAAATTACATTTTCTTCCAAATGGCTGTCCCGGATTTGTGATTTTGTTTGTTTTTTGCCCCCAAAATATTTTTTTTCCTTCGTAAAAATGTCCACAAAATCTATTTTTGTGAATTCGATAAGTGAATTTCTTAAGCTCGAATACCAAAATAAGGTGACCGGTACAAATCTGCGGAGGAAAAAAAATGGGGCATCTTTTTGTCACTAAAAGGTGCCCCAAAAATGGGGGTACCTTTTTGCCATCTAATGTATGACACCAAAACATGTCTCTGCGCACTGCGTGTTCCTCCGTTCAGCGTAATATCATCGGACCCAGGTTTTGATAGGCCATACAACAACGGAGTAGGTGGTGCTTGTGCCGATGGAGGTGGTTCCCCGGGCATTCCGGTCAGACGGCGCTACATAGCACTCCACCTAAGGGCCCCTCAGATTGCACCATGGTGAGTAAAGGGGGCGGGGCGGACGGCCACGTGACCTTTGGACTGGATAGTGTCCCAACGGAGAAAGGGCCCCTCAGATTGCACCATGGTGAGTAAAGGGGGCGGGGCGGACGGCCACGTGACCTTTGGACTGGATAGTGTCCCACCGGAGAAAGGGCCCCTCAGATTGCACCATGGTGAGTAATAGGGGGCGGGGCGGACGGCCACGTGACCTTTGGACTGGATAGTGTCCCACCGGAGTAAGGGCCCCTCAGATTGCACCATGGTGAGTAATAGGGGGCGGGGCGGACGGCCACGTGACCTTTGGACTGGATAGTGTCCCACCGGAGAAAGGGCCCCTCAGATTGCACCATGGTGAGTAAAGGGGGCGGGGCGGACGGCCACGTGACCTTTGGACTGGATAGTGTCCCACCGGAGAAAGGGCCCCTCAGATTGCACCATGGTGAGTAATAGGGGGCGGGGCGGACGGCCACGTGACCTTTGGACTGGATAGTGTCCCACCGGAGAAAGGGCCCCTCAGATTGCACCATGGTGAGTAAAGGGGGCGGGGCGGACGGCCACGTGACCTTTGGACTGGATAGTGTCCCACCGGAGAAAGGGCCCCTCAGATTGCACCATGGTGAGTAAAGGGGGCGGGGCGGACGGCCACGTGACCTTTGGACTGGATAGTGTCCCACCGGAGAAAGGGCCCCTCAGATTGCACCATGGTGAGTAATAGGGGGCGGGGCGGACGGCCACGTGACCTTTGGACTGGATAGTGTCCCACCGGAGAAAGGGCCCCTCAGATTGCACCATGGTGAGTAAAGGGGGCGGGGCGGACGGCCACGTGACCTTTGGACTGGATAGTGTCCCACCGGAGAAAGGGCCCCTCAGATTGCACCATGGTGAGTAATAGGGGGCGGGGCGGACGGCCACGTGACCTTTGGACTGGATAGTGTCCCACCGGAGAAAGGGCCCCTCATATTGCACCATGGTGAGTAATAGGGGGCGGGGCGGACGGCCACGTGACCTTTGGACTGGATAGTGTCCCACCGGAGAAAGGGCCCCTCAGATTGCACCATGGTGAGTAATAGGGGGCGGGGCGGACGGCCACGTGACCTTTGGACTGGATAGTGTCCCACCGGAGAAAGGGCCCCTCAGATTGCACCATGGTGAGTAATAGGGGGCGGGGCGGACGGCCACGTGACCTTTGGACTGGATAGTGTCCCACCGGAGAAAGGGCCCCTCAGATTGCACCATGGTGAGTAATAGGGGGCGGGGCGGACGGCCACGTGACCTTTGGACTGGATAGTGTCCCACCGGAGAAAGGTCCCCTCAGATTGCACCATGGTGAGTAATAGGGGGCGGGGCGGACGGCCACGTGACCTTTGGACTGGATAGTGTCCCACCGGAGAAAGGGCCCCTCAGATTGCACCATGGTGAGTAATAGGGGGCGGGGCGGACGGCCACGTGACCTTTGGACTGGATAGTGTCCCACCGGAGATGTGCAATCCTGCACCATGGTACAGAAGCTCAGTAGCTAGCCAGGGCTGGTCGGGGTCTCCTCGTCTGCACCGTCCTCTGACTTCAAACTGGACCCACCCGCCGCCCACGGGGCTGGACCAGGTGTATATTGGTGGACTTAGGCGAGTGCTGGCAGACGTCGGTGAGTGTTGGCTGGTGTTGACGGGTGTTGACGGGTGTTGACGGGTGTTGACGGGTGTTGACTGGAGTCCTGTCGCGCCATGGTCGTCATCTTAGGGTTCGGCCCGGAAATGTTTGTCGGCGGCAATGCCAGGTGAATAATACAGCGCCGGTCGGCTGCATGGTATTCACGATCCAAGTCGTGTCTTTTTCTGAGACTGGAACTTTGAAGGAACGACACTATAGTACCTGATATTGTCTGGAGTTTCTGATGATTTATGTTTGGTAACAGATCCCGGGATAAATGTACTCGATAGTCAAGAAGGTCTTAGTTGAACATGCCATTGCAATACAATAGCTGTCCTACCTGTAGTCATGGGGACAATATCGCCATGCGTGTTATTATCGCCAATAGCAGGACACCCTTGTTTGTAATGTCTAGTTCGTACTTTTCTTTCTTCTTGCTGTTAAATATGCTTACTGGTCAGTAGCTCTTGACGGCCATGGCAGCATCTACTTAACGACCATGATACTGATTTAATTGTGTACCTGGCTGGCGAACCTGGTGGTACCTGGCTGGCTGGCGAACTGTTCGCTAGCAGGAATACCTATTACCTACGCGAGCATAATGATTAACTCAAGGCTGAACAGTAACCGCCACTGCCATTTGTTACACTGTTACACTGTGATTACGCTGTGTCCCATGCAGAGTTCGCCACCGGCCGGGCTGGGTCATGGGCCGGGCCTGGGCTGGGCCTCAACTTTAAGGAAATCACCGGGCTCTGGACGGGCCTGGACTGAGAATGTTGAAGTAATGCGCGCAAGCTCAGCTCAGAGCTTAAAAAAATGTAACCAGTAGTTCACTTCCACAGCAACACACTGTTGCTGTGGCTGTGGCTTTTTGTTTTCTGGGTTAGCATAGTTGGTTCATTGCTTCACATTTATAATACCTATACAAGTAAATATATGCTAGGATAATGATTGCAAATTTTGTGAAAATAATAATATGCTTAATCTGAACGGGCCGAACCGGTCCGGGCCTGGGCTTGGTGTTCGTGTGGCCGGGCCGGGCCGGTCCGGCATGGTTGGTGGGTCCATGAGGTGCACTGGTCCCATGCCACTACGTGGTAGTATAATGAAATGGCATACATTCTGTCGCTGGCGTTTTATCCCATAAATATCAATGCCTCTGCATGTACTTGCAGTAAACAATGATTGCACCACTCCTACATTTGCATACACCTTAACCTTAAAGGGACATTCCCACCTTCCCAAAAGTTGTCAAATGTACGCTGCTTGTGGTGCAAAATATGAAATAATTGCTGCCGAACACGATTATGACATTTGTTTCTCGCAAACAGTGCTCAATTTCATAAAAAGTTAAGTTTTAATATTTGGGTTGATGACGTCATATTGAGCTCAGAGAGCTATACAGAAATCCTTTACGCTGCCAAAGTATGGCACAATTATTTCGAGACTATTCTGGCGCTTTGAATACAAAACAAACCAATTACCAAACCATTTGAAACACGCACATATCTCCAAGTCTAATTAAAACAAGTCGACTATCATCACCATTTGGTAAAGAGAGATGACGTCATCGGTTTTAGACCCCTATTCAAATGCACGTGGGGTTTATTCGTTACAATTGTCAAGGACAAGCTCGAAATTCTTTTTGCTTAGACCTATGTGGTTGTGTTAACTGCTACCCTACTTAATTGCAATGCAAATCCAACAACATGGCTATCTCAACTCAAAACTAATGTTAAGGTGGGAGTGTCCCTTTAACTGCGCCGGGGAAGACGGGTCACCATGACCTTGAATATTTTAGCTGTGAAAACGCGGCGAGCCTCATTACATGTATACACGGGTCATGGGTACACGGGTCACGGGTCATGGGTACACTACGCATGCGCAACAGCATGGTTGCGGGCCTCTTATTCGAAGCCATGGCAATCAGATGTGTCGATCATTTGCATCCCATGGCACCGTTTGCATTCTTTGCATCTTAATATATTTGCCGGTGTTGTTTTTGCTGGCGAGCGCGCTGTACTGAACTGCAGGGTATACGGCTGGATGTTGCAGCCGTATCTCTGTTGTGCTCAGCTCAGTGGTGATTACACGCCTCTCGCCCTGACCTTGACCGCCCTGACCTTGACCGCCCTGACCTTGACCGCCCTGACCTTGACCGCCCTGACCTTACATATCAGTGTCGCGCGCCGGCATCGTATCAGTATCGCGCGCCGGTATCGTATCAGTATTGCACATATCAGTATCGTGCGCCGGTATCGTATCAGTATCGCGCGCCGGTATCGTATCAGTATCGCGCGCCGGTATCCTGCGCCGGTATTGCACCAGTGTCGGCGGAGGGGGGGGGGGGGGGGGGCAGGGGGGGGGGGGGGGGGGGGGGGGCAGGGGGGGGGGGGGGCAGCTGCCCCACTCAAGAAGTTGGGGGGTCAAACATATGATTCCCCCCCATAAATGTGTAAGAGGGGCCCTCCAAGAAGTTGACCGAGGGCCCCGATGTGCCCCCAGCCAGCCTGAGGGGCCCTCTAAGGCCGACAGAAGGCCCTCAGTCGGCCTGAGGGGGTCCTCGGAAGGCCTGAGACTTCAACATGGGCCTGTCCGACGTTGTTTTGCGACTATTTAGAGGCCCTGCAAAATATAGTGGCCTAGATCCGAGGAGATACAATTTCGCACATTTTTAGGGGTCCATTTGGCCGTGGGAGTGGCCCTTTGCCCGAGGGGGCCCCTGGGTTGCTTTGCCCCCCCCCCACCCCACATCCGAAAATACCTTCCACCGCCACTGATTGCACTGATATTGCAATGAGTTGTCTGTACTTGTTTCTGGTGACCTACATATGGTAGGTAGGCTTGTATAGAGGAGAGGTTCTCTGTGGTCCTGCATAGCAGGGCACCGACGCTGGTTCCTCGTCCGTACTCGTTGGTGGGGAGGGGCCGAGAGGCGCTCGTGGCTTGGCTACATCGATTGCCGCCACGCCTGCGCGCTTGCCCCCCCCCCATCCGACACACACACACACACACACACACTCCGACGCCTAGTCCGCAGTCTCTCCCCCCCCCCCGCCCGACCGACCACCCCCACCCAACCACCCCACCACCACCGAGGGAGCCTCCCTCCACTGGAGTGTGTCAAGACAGCGAAACGCTGGGACAGTCGACGAGAATCGTCGATAACGCCAGTAGTGAAGGCTCGTGGCAACACTGGATGAAGGGAACGAAGGGAATTTCTGAAGGGGAGAGAGTGAGGTGAATTTCTGAAGGGAACGCCAACTGGGATATTTGTGAAGTTGTTGGCGTTTGTGGTTAGTCGCTAATCTGGCCTTTGTGGGATACCGTCTGGCGAAAATTATGGGGAAATGATGGAGTTCTTGGGATACCCTCTGGCGAAAATTATGGGAAAATGATTGAGTTCTTGCAAAGTTTCGATTGATAAGTGTTTTGCCATTTTGTTGTGATTTGAATTAAATTGTTGTTACTATTGTGCAGCAAGGTTGGTCCAGACCTTGTCGCGGATTACCGGGGGAAATGATTTCCAGTGAACCTCTGCTGGTTCGTCTTCTTTTGCCACTCCTGTTATGTCCCTTGATCATCCTGACTGTGGCCTATAGGCTATAGCCTATAGGCTATAGAATCTATATCTTCTATAGCCTATAGGCTATAGAAACACAACTATTTATTCATCGATATTTGACCACATGCGGCGATTTCCGTTCCGATCCCTTCTGGGCCCTGCAACCCCTACGGTCCCACTGCCTGTTGCTGACCCGTATCGCCCCTTTTCATCCGTATGACACCCATGTTGACCCTTATGACCCCCCTGTTTCGACCCTCCTGACCTCGCCGTCGCCCCTGTTTCGACCACCCTGACCCTGCCGTCGCCCCTGTTTCGACCACCCTGACCCTGCCGTTGCCCCTGTTTCGACCACCCTGACCCTGCCGTTGCCCCTGTTTCGACCACCCTGACCCTGCCGTCGCCCCTGTTTCGACCACCCTGACCCTGCCGTTGCCCCTGTTTCGACCACCCTGACCCTGCCGTTGCCCCTGTTTCGACCATCCTGACCCTGCCGTTGCCCCTGTTTCGACCACCCTGACCCTGCCGTTGCCCCTGTTTCGACCCTCCTGACCTCGCCGTTGCCCCTGTTTCGATCCTCCTGACCTCGCCGTCGCCCCTGTTTCGACCCTGCTGTGCTGACCTGGCCGTCGCCTTTGTTTCCTCAGGGTGGAGTTTGTGGTGAGCGGCGGCGAAGTCGTCTCTACTACCGCCGACATCGTGCATCGAAACCGCGTGCTCAACATGTTGCTGCAGCACGCGCTCGCTGACCCGGCCAAGCCGATCATCCTGAAGGATGATAGAAACACGTTCGAGGCCCTGCTCCGGTGAGTGCCCGCAGCGTCGGTGTCTGTGAGTGTCCGTGAGTGCCCTCTGGTGTAAATATCCACGATGTGAGTGTCCGTGAGTTAGTGCCCCACCGGAGAGCCATTCTTTTGTGGGTGTCCATGGCGTGAGTGCCTGTGAGTGTATGCCCTCTGTGTGAGTGCCCTCAAGTGTGAGTGCCCGTGAGTGCCGCCAGTGTGAGTGCCCGCGGAGTGAGTGTCCATGAGTGCCGCCAGTGTGAGTGCCCGCAGAGTGAGTGTCCATGAGTGTCTTCCAGTGTGGATGTCCATGAGTGCCTTCCAGTGTGAGTGCCCGCGGAGTGAGTGTCCATGAGTGCCGCGTGGACGGCGCCGACACTGTGCGAGAGGTGGCGGATGGACGGATTCTGGCGTGGCGACGTGAGGGATATTTGTAAGTGAATCTTACAAAATGGGCGCCTGTGGCTCTGCGTTCGTATGCGTGTGTGTACGTACATACGTGCGTGCAAGCCATTTTAAGATTTATTTTAGCACATGTTCAAACTATGGGTATTTATCTGTCTGAGTCTAACCTTATAAAGCCCGGGCTCCACTATGCGTGATCGTTCCGGAAAGTACTCACGGTTTTTGCAAGTTTGCGTCTTTTGCGTACCGTTTTTTGACACCGTCCGGGATTTGCGTAGTATAGTGTTGAAATGGTAATGAGACTGATCCTTTTGATGAATACGCATCAGTGTTTGAGCACTCAGGCTTAAAAGTAGTCAGGGATTTCACGTGGGTCAATACTCAATTGTTTAGGCTCCAGATGTTACGATGGCATTTTCTTTAACAAATATCGTGAATAACTTTGTATTGGTTGAACATAGAGCAATAATTTTGACACCATCGTGTTTGTCTCGCCAATGCGCTTCGACAAATATTAATAGTGTCCTGGTTAGGTCAATTTCAAAATTTGCCCTCAGGTCAAGGTTTTTTGGTGACCCAGGTATGTCATGTTGCATTTAGGGCGATGCATCTGGACGAGACAAACCCATTGGTGCCATTCGCACGTCTCTATCTATATTCTATCAAGAGTAATTGACAATATAGATTGCCGGCGATGCGCCACCAACTGTCTCAGACTACGCAATCTTGCAAAAACCGGAAAAAAGTTCAAAACTCTGAACTTTTTTGCGTACTTGCGTATTTGCGTACTTGCGTCTTTTGCAGAATTGCGTACTTCCGTGCTGCGTCTTTTGCAAGTTTGCGTGATATTTCATGCGTACTTTGCGTACTGTTCCAGTGTAGCTCAGTCAATGCATTTTCTATCAGCTGAACATTTTTAGACTACGCAAAAGACGCAAACTTGCAAAAAACCGTGCGCACTTTGCATACTATCACGCATAGTGTAGCCTGGGCTTAATTCAACGGATGTTGCAGACTAGGTCAGGCACTACGGTGAGCGTTGTTAAAGCTATACACGAAGTCACAGGGTGACGTCTTAACACGGCAGTGCTAAGAGCGACATTCGGCTGGACGCTGGTCCTCAAAACTTACTATATATACATTATACAAACAGCTCAGAAGTGTTCATGAGCCATGTTACGACTTAACGGGCAGAGTTCTGAGTAAGACACTCCAACGATTAAACCATATCTCGAGTGATCGGCAGGGTGTCAACTGTCAAGTGGCAAGTGGCAGGGTATTGTAAAGCTGTATGGACCACTCAACATGAACGCGCGTCGATTAACTTCGGAGTAGGGGAGATAAAGTGATTGATGTGGAGATCAGTCATGGTGTTCTGCCTATCATAGCTACTGATTGGGACCCCTGGGAACATCCCAAATTCATTTCCCCAAACTTCCGAAATGTGAAAAACCGTGTAGTGACCATTATTGCTGTCTCTTGTGAAAATCACGAAGGCAGATGTACGCCTGCGTTCGGGGGATTTGCGGGGGTGTTGGGAACAGAAGGGAGCGTCTTCGTGATAACACGATAACGTAGCATCAGTTATGATAGGTGTTAAGCGAAAGCGCGCTAAGTGGGTACGCTATCTATAAGTGAAAGTAGGTCTCGATTCTGGGATCAATCTGAGGAAAAATGAACATTTTGTGCTAAAAATGACTATCAGTCATCAGTCATGATCAGTCATCAGTCATGATCAGTCATCGCGCCATATCCCTCAGTAATCAAGCAAAAATAAATATTAACAATATTTGGAGCAATATTGCATCGTTCATAATTAGCTATACATGTCAGAAGATACGAGTAAAGTGTTAAACTGTCAATTCTTATTTATACGATGTAATATTGAACTGCTATTGTGTAAAATAGCGAATAATAACATTCTCTATCAAATGAAATTGTAAATGGTCTTAGTAACGAATACGCTATGCTGGATGCGTCACTGCGTACAAATCCCACAGTTTTCTGAAGCATTACTTTCCACACGTATATGATTACTTATTGCGTGTTTCTCTATTTCCCCTGTCTTTGGGACCTGTCTGTATTTCCCCTGTCTTTCCCCTGTCTTTTACTCCCAGCGCAGAGGCGGAGCGCCTCGGGCGTTTTGTGCAGCCTCCAGCGCTTCACAAATCGCCTGCGGGCGCGGAGTTGGAGCTCTCCAACCGTGCCTTCCTGCAGCGCTGATCAATAGTGGAGACAGCGGGAGGCGGAGGGGGGGGGGGGGGGTATCCCGGGCGGCATTGATTGCCGCGTTTGAAACGCCGAGGCGGTGTGAGGAGAGGCGTAACTCACTCTCAGTTCCAACTTCTGAGGCGGTATCGGTACAATGAATATTGCTTAATGTATATTGGCAAAAATGAGGCCTTCGAGGAGCGGTCAACCATTTTTGTAATGTTATTCATGCTTTGACTCTTGTTTCACTTGAATCTGCTTTCAGCAAAATGTTGGCAGTATGGAAATGTCCGATTGAAGTACAGCTTATTTTACAACAAGAATAAATAGTAGGTACATGCAATGGTACAGCGATATAGGTACAGCCATGTTCAGCCAGCCTTCTCTATTGTATTACCATGTTCAGCCTTCCCATGCCCTCAACTAAGCAACGTGTTCACGGTGAGGGAGGAAACCGGCCCTGTCTTGGATCACTTTCTACACCGTTTAGATGGATTCTTTTCATGTATATTGATGATGTACTGGGCTCAGGTTGTACCTAGTGTTGGATGCTCCGGTATATGTAATAGCAAAGGTATGTGGTATACGTTGAATATAATTAGCCCATTGTCCAATTCACATGTTACAAATGTTTACATGTTATTACCCATGATTGAGCAAGTGTTTTTCTGCTTGATGTGCCAAGACTGAAACGCGTTAGCTTCATATCTAAATATAGTATCGTGAGGTAGTATCGTAGTGCAACGTGAGATAACGCGAAGTGGCGTGATATAATGTGCCGTGCCGTGCTGTGCCGTGCCATGCCGTGTCGTGCCGTGCCGTGCCGTGCCGTACCGTGACGCAGCCCTGCTCCTTCCTGCAGTCACCTGTCGGGGGAGAAGGCCGATCTGGCCAACAGGGGTCTGACGGACCTGATCACGCTGTTCCACTGCGCTCACCAGTACCAGTGCTACAGCCTCGGATCACATATCCTGAGAGAGCTCGAGCGGTACCACAGGTGTGTACCCCTGGCACCCCTGGCACCCGTGAGAGCTTGAGCGGCACCACAGGTGTGTACCCCTGGCACCCCTGGCACCCGTGAGAGCTTGAGCGGCACCACAGGTATGTACCCCTGGCACCCCTGGCACCCCTGGCACCCGTGAGAGCTTGAGCGGCACCACAGGTATGTACCCCTGGCACCCCTGGCACCCCTGGCACCCCTGGCACCCCTGGCACCCGTGAGAGCTTGAGCGGCACCACAGGTGTGTACCCCTGGCACCCCTGGCACCCCTAGCACCCGTGGTAATAAATGCGTCACTCTGGTACCGTTGGTAAACTGTCAAGCACCGTTACCACTGTTACCACTGGTAACAGTGGTAGTACATGGGTCACACTGGTAGGCACCGATGGTAACGCACGTGTTAAACTGATACCGTTTGTAATAAATGTCACTCTGACACAAATGGTAACACATGTGTCAGACTGGTGACAGTTGTAATACACGTGTCGCACTGGTACCACTGGTAATGCACGTGATACACTGCTACGACTGGTAATACACGTGTCGCACTGGTACCGCTGGTAACGCACGTGATACACTGCTACGACTGGTATACACGTGTCGCACTGGTACCGCTGGTAACGCACGTGATACACTGCTACGACTGGTAATACACGTGTCTCACTGGTACCGCTGGTAACGCACGTGATACACTGCTACGACTGGTAATACACGTGTCGCACTGGTACCGCTGGTAACGCACGTGATACACTTTTTTATTTTTTTTTATAAATTTAGTCCGAATGTTTTGTATGGATGGATTTCCGAGGTCAGGACCCACGCTAAGCAGAGCTTGTTGCGCAGGTCCTGAACTCACCACCCGATCGCGCAATTCCTGTTGGCCGGCAGAATTTAGAGACGAAAGTTTTACGTGCCTGACATACCTGGACACTGCTGCGACTGGTAATATACGGGTCACACTGGTAACGCTGGTAACGCACGTGATACACTGATACGACTGGTAACACGTGTCACATCGGTGCCGCATGTCACATGTGTCACATCGGTCATATCAGTGCCGCTGGTAGCGTAGAATACATGTACTACATTAGGTAGTACATGTATTCTTGGTATCTCTGCCGCTGTTAGCGTAGTACAGTTGGTAGGGCATATGTCACATTGCTAACACTGGTAAAACATGTAACACATGTAGTGATCGTACGCCATATCACAAGTTATTTAAGTGAGAACAACACGATATTTATCACAACTCCCGGGTTTGACATTGATGTGAATGATAGCATATGATCTCCAGTTGTTGCCGCTTCAGCAAGAGATAGTACAGGATGGTGTTTCAAATGAATGAAACTGCATCAAATGAATGAATGGCCTGCCTTAAATGAAACATGAGTCATTGGACGCAGTCTGCAGACAGTATTGATGTATATCTGATCGGCATTACGTCAGGCTTGGCGAGTACACGATACGCGATATAACACTATCTTGGCGAGTACACGATACGCGGTGTAGCACTCGACCGCGAGCTATTGAACCTGCTATTAGTGAATAGTGACGGACTTTCAGCTCTATACTTACGTGATTTTCCTGTGGAGACTTTTTATATCCGTTTTATATCCCTTTTTATCCGTTTTATATCCGTTTTGTATCCGTTTATATCCGTTTTATTCCGTTTATATCCGTTTCTATCCGTTTTATGTCCGTTTTTATTCGTTTTATGTCCGTTTGTATTCGTTTAATATCCGTTTATATCCGTTTATATCCGTTTATATCCGTTTGTATCCGTTTAATATTCGTTTTATCCGTTTAATGTCCGTTTGTATCCGTTTAATATCCGATAACCCGCGTTTGACCGAGGTCTCAGCCGAACGCTATTGACAGGGGAGGTGCAAATATTGCCCCCGAGCTATCTCCGGAACCAATGATCGCAGCAAGATGCGCAAGGCGGCATTCGAAAGCTCTCAATTTGACGCATCTAAAGCACACTCGAAATTTTCGAATTAAGGTCACATATCAGGTCAAGGTCGGGTCAAAGGTAAAAATCGAGGCATTTGAGTTTATGGGCCATACTTTCCATCCAAAGCCTTTGATTGCGACAATCATCACCCAAAGTGCTCCCAAAGATATAATACACATCCCGTTTGGGCTAAAGTGAAATTGTCGGCAAAATTCAAGGTCATGGTCAGGGCACAAAAGGTAATTATCCGCAGAAGATTTTCGAAAGTCATGCAACACATGTTTTATGGGCTATTTTACACGTAGAATTCGAAGGCGATGGTCATTTTACCATCTGACCTCAATTAAGTCAATTTAGTGTCAGCTCAGGTCAAGTTCAGGTAACATATAGTCAAAATTTGAAATGGATTAATCTAAATAGCAAAGGCATGTTTCTATATTAGTTTTGTCACAGCAATACGGTACTGGCATTAATTTGTCTGTATCTGGTCACTAAAAGCCAAAAACGCAATTTGAATATATGACGTCATGAGTTACTCATACTTAGAGAGTCATAAGTCAGTCAAAAATAAAGATATTGCTTCGAAATTTGCTTTAGGTATTTTCCATATGTGGTTCTCCAACATGTATTCCGGTTTGTCTGAAAATGTTGATTTGGGGGAATTTTGGCCGTTTTCACGAAGGATTGTTGCGCCGAAAGATTCTGCAAAGTTTCTGAAAAGTTTCTGAAAAGTTTTAACAAGTTTTGGTATAGAAGTTTTAGTTCGACGATCCATTCCTTAACCCTATTTGTAACAGGGGGGCGGATTCCGCCCCCCCCCCCCTCATGTTTTTCGCAGATATCTCCAGAACGGCTGGGATTAGGCCCATGAAATTTCGGGACTTTTCCTAGAATTGAATACCGCATTTGGAGTCAAAATTTTGAGTTCTTAACCTGAACAGAGGCGGTTCCAGGGCACAGTTTTGGGTGGGTTCAGAGGCGACATTTGGCGATAATACGGAAATGCGATCTTCACGGTTTCTTCCTAACTGCCTCAAGTATGAAGGAGTTGCATCGGTTTACGGTGATTGCAACAAGTGCAAATTAGTTGATGTTAATGAAATAGCATACAAATTGCATGGCAGAGGCGGTTTCAGGGGCTTGAAAAGGGGGGGGGGGGGTTCCAGGAAGTATTAAATGCTTGGCGGGAAGCCAATAGAGCAATGTAAGGGGCATTTATAGCTATCAAGATGTAAAAAATAGCTTCTGCTTCCATTATTTGCATAATTTATTACATATAGAGTTTCAGGGGCGTGTTCAGGCACTTGAAAAGGGGGGTGACTGGCATGGTGATGACGATATGCCAGCTATAACGGCGCAATAGATGGTTAGCTTATAATGATATATGCACATATGAGGCCATAAAAGGGAATAAAGTCTTCTTTTTTTGCAGAGGCGCGCTCAGGAATGGAATAAAGGGGGTTATATTATTGCAAGGAAACTAAGAGGCATGGGCGTACAATGACATAACATACTGCTGTTTTCGGATGAAAAACGCACCACAGGGTACTCTACGAACGATTATAAGATAATAGGCGAGTCCAGGTAGGGTAAAAAGGGGGTAAGCAATGTTAATTGAAGTTGTAAGTGGAATAGTCACTGTTGACTAGTTAGTATCATAATAGCGGATAATATACTTATCAAAAGGTCTTGCGCCGCCCCAGTTTCGATCCTGGATATGCCTATGATGAAGTACAACATGCAAAAAGGGACTATCTACGATCAGTAACACATTTATAGTGCTGGGTAGCAATTTGTCTGCGGTTAATATTGTTTTCCAATTTTACCTCCCTTTTTCACTAACCTGGTACCGCCTATGGCAAAAAAAATATATTATTTATAACTGTTTTGTCTAATGTCACAATCACATACCATTTCATTTATCAAAAAAAAAACATAAAAAATTATTTTATTACGCATTTAGTTCACCCCCATATTGAGTGACCTGCACACGCCTATGATTTTTGAATTTTCAAATTTCACCCTCATATACCAATTTCCAATTCAATCTCTATCGATTTATATTAGTTGTGTTAAAATCGGTTCATAAACATGACAGCTATGTTTGATCAAAAATACCACTAAAATTTGTAGTTTTTGCCCCCCTGTTGCCCCCCTATCAAAAATTGGGATTTTGTATTATTATTTAGAAATGTAGATCGTGTTAAGGGGAACCAAACACCGTTTCATTTTTGAAAATCGGACGGGTAGATCTCGAGATCTCCGGGGGGGGGCGGAATCCGCCCCCCCCCCCCCCCCCCCCCCCCCCCTGTTACAAATAGGGGTAGCCAGGAACCTGTTACAAATAGGGTTAACTACACAACTTGTACATGCGATTTTTGGCTTTAAATGTCCCTCATGAATTTGTAATATGTTGGTAAGAATATAATATGCTGACAAAATTGCGGTTTGGTAGTAATTAGCAAGATAAGTATTGATAGGTCAGTTGTGATGCCAGATCTCCACCGACTGAAACTTGTCAAAACTTAACAACGATTCAGAAACTATCTGTGACGTGTGACGCAATTGGACGCAATGGACTTGCCCAATCCGGCCCAATCCGGCGTCCAGCCTGTGCGGCTTGGCTTTGTCTATGTGTGTGCGGCACGCGGGTCGGAAACGGCGGCGAATCTATGCTCACACATCACTGCGCATGCGTAGACAGACCTGTGATCCATGACGCTGCCAGATGTAGTAACTAGTATGAGTTATGACGGTATGCTAAACTGAGCGAATGGACTCTAGACGCATATATTCTTTAAAAACGGCCAATTTTGTATCATAAACTTGTTATGAGCTCAATGCATGTTTCCATAACTATTGAATAGTGATAATATCGTCTAAATCTGTAATGTACTAAGACTTCAATACCAAAACTTCTCAGAAACTTTACAGAAACTTTTCAGCGCAATAATCCTTCGTGAAAACGGCTATTGCGAAAATTAACCAGGGGGGCAATATTTGCCCCACGGTCAAGCGTGGGTTAAAGCCTAAAAGAAGCAATTTCCTGATTTCAGTCAGTCAGTGTTACACTCTATGTAATGGACGGTTCTCCCGCGGTCCACCTCCGTGACAGGGCAGGGGCCTTGGACTTATGGCGCATTTGGCCTAAGCTGATAAAATAGTATTTAACACCTCTTGGCTCTGTGACAGACGCAGTCCTCCTCGCCGTCCTCTTTGACCTGCCCTGTCTTGGGGCGTGTCTGCAGACGGTTTGAGTCAGCCGTTTGGGGGCTCTTGGCAGCAGATTTGCCAAACAGAGCTGAAAGCCGCCAAATCTGGTCTCAAATTAACCTGCAGCGCTGACAGATGCCGGGTCAGGACGGTCTGCGGGACTCGCAGACTCGGGAGATTCGACTCGCAGACTCGGGCGACTCGACTCGGGTGACTCGACTCACAAACTCGGGGCGAATCGACTCGCAGACTCGGGGCGACTCAACTCACACACTCGGGCGACTCGACTCGCTGACTCGGGCGACTCGACTCGCAGACTCGGGTGATTCAACTCACACACTCGGGCGACTCGACTCGGGTGACTCGACTCACAAACTCGGGGCGACTCGACTCGCAGACTCGGGGCGACTCAACTCACACACTCGGGCGACCCGACTCGCTGACTCGGGCGACTCGACTCGCAGACTCGGGTGATTCAACTCACACACTCGGGCGACTCGACTCGGGTGACTCGACTCACAAACTCGGGACGACTCGACTCGCAGACTCGGGGCGACTCAACTCACACACTCGGGCGACTCGACTCGCTGACTCGGGCGACTCGACTCGCAGACTCGGGCAACTCGACTCGCAGACTCGGGGCAACTCGACTCACAGACTCGGGGCGACTCGACTCGCAGACTCAGGGCGACTCGACTCACACACTCGGGGCGACTCGACTCGCAGACTCGGGCGACTCGACTCACAGACTCGGGAGACTCGACTCGCAGACTCGAGAGATTCGACTCACAGACTCGGGGCGACTCGACTCGCACACTCGGGAGACTCGACTCGCAGACTCGGGCGACTCGACTCGCACACTCAGGAGACTCGACTCACAGACTCGGGCGACTCGACTCACATACTCGGGAGACTCGACTCACAGACTCGGGCGACTCGACTCGCAGACTCGGGCGACTCGACTCGGGTGACTCGATTCACAAACTCGGGGCGACTCGACTCACAGACTCGGGCGACTCGACTCGCAGACTTGGGCGACTCGACTCGCAGACTCGGGGCGACTCGACTCACACACTCGGGCGACTCGACTCACACACTCGGGCGACTCGACTCGCAGACTACTCGGGGCGACTCGACTCACACACTCGGGGCGACTCGGGGCCACTCGACTCACTGACTCGGGGTGACTCGACTCGCACGCTCGGGGCGACTCGACTCACACACTCGGGGCGACTCGACTCGAGACCGGTGATATGTGATTGTGCTTCGATTGGATAATACTGTAAAGAGAAACGGTAAAATGATTGTCAAGTTTTATTGCTTAATTCCGATTTTTTCAAGTAAGCTGAACGGGAAGGGACAGGCAACATACAATTGAAATGCATCATTTTTTTTAGGAATGCAAATATACGAATATCCAAATACGATTGTGTGAGTTAATCTTGGTTTTCAGTCTTGTGGGTAATATCGTAGGCGCCATTATTGTCATGTATGTGTTAACCTTTACCACGAATATCGTGCTACCTAAATATCTGTATTAACTACACTCTCTGACGTTTCAGCCCGGAGAACGTGCTGCACATCTACATTGTGCTGCAGCCGCTGCCGGAGCTGCCCGAAATTGGCGACCCGTCGGCCCCCAGCGCCCCTCCGGAGACGGATCTTCACGATGTTGACCCGGAGCAGGCAGGGTTCGCCTCCCTGCTGAAGCGCACCTTCCAGCGCTGCCTCGAGGTCAGGGTCAAGGTCGCGCTGAATGTGGGTCAATGTCGCGCTGAATGTGGGTCAAGGTCGCGCTGAATGTGGGCCAAGGTCGCGCTGAATTTGGGTCAGGGTCGCGCTGAATTTGGGTAAGGTTATGCCAGCGTAAGGTCAAGCTTTCTTTGTGTCGCGTCCGCTGATTTGAGGGAAGTTGCGAGCGGTCCATTCTTTGCAGTTTGGGTAGAATGTTGTAATTACATACTTGATGTTTTTAAATGATAACATGTACACTGAAGAGTGCAAAACACTGTTTATCCAATGGAGTCATGTTGAGGTAAACATGTTTATTATACACTGGTCACCCATAATAATCACTTATAACCTACCAATTTGACACAAGCAAACGTTTATGCTGCTCCATTTGTGTTGGGTTCGCACTGCGACCATTGCCGTGCGTTTGTCGCTGTGTAGAAGGCAAGCGATCAAATCAGGACATTCGTTTGGCCCAAACCGATATTGTGGGTTGTTTTCCTTCCCGTCTATATGAAAGTGAGCTCGTATAGACGGGAAGGAAAACATCGATCAGCCATAACGCAAACATTGCAAAGCATCTACACACCCTCTTATAAACGTGACGTAGGTTAGCATGCTTGCCATTTTGGTCAGTGTTTGGGGTGTGTACGGCGTCCGGTATCAGTATCAGTTTAAATAAATTATAAACAGCTTGGGACGCAGTTTAATATCATTCCAAAGCGTCCTAACGGTATGAGTCATCCCAGCTCAGAGCCCCATATCCTCCCGTGAGAGATCATTGGTAACTTATCTGGTGATGTGTGGATACATACTTCGGTTTGTACGACATCATCGAAGATGTGAAGCCCAACCACTCCAGCACGTAGCTCTAAAAACACCTATGCATTGTACTATTGTGTTTGTTGATACCTATGACCGGCAAATCATAAATGTTGTTTAATTCTTCACAACAAACGATGCCTCGAAACTTGGGTGTATTGAATTATGGAATAATGATTGGCGTACTTTACCGATCGCGATGGGGATCACTGATCTTGCATACATTGTATTGTGTATTGTGTATTAACCCGGCATTGACTGGGGTCTCAGTCGAACGCCATTGACTGGGAGCGCCCCTGGTTATCTTCCGAACCAATGATCGCGGCGATTCGAATGCTCTCAATGAATCGCATCTAAATCATACTCGAAATTTTCGAATTGAGGTCACGGTCAGGTTAAAGGTCAAAATCGAGGTATTTGAGTTTATGGGCCATACTTTCTATACAAAGCCTTCGATTGTGACCATTATCTCCCAAAGTGCTCTCAAATATATAATACATATCCCACATGAGTTAAAGTGAGATTGTTGGCAAAGGTCATGGTCAAGGTCAGGTCACAAAAGGTCACTATGCGCAAACGATCTATAAAAGCCATGCGATACATGTTCTATGGATTATTTTACACGCAGAATTCGATAGTGATAGTAATTGTACCATTTTACCCCATTTAAGTGAAGTTACTGTCAAGTTCAGGTCAAGGTCAGGTTACATAAGTTCAAAATTCGAATTTGCTAAATATAAATAAAAAAGGTATGTTCTGGACCAGTTTTGTCTCAGAAATGCAGTGGTGACGTTTATTTGTTCGTATTCGTAGCCGGTCATTAAAACCGAAAAACCCAATGTAAAAAATATGTCATGAGTTACTCCTACTTTAGGAGCCATAAGCAGGGCTGAGGAGTCAACAGCATTTTAGGAACTCTGACTCCGACTGCGGCCTGAAAAAATCGACTCCGACTCCGACTCCAGTTCCGACTACGGCCTATATCCGTTCTTTAACCGCATGCTAGAAAGCATTATCTGCGATGCCATCTATCTTAGATCTGTTTGTCTTTATTCTAAACAGTATTGAGAACAATGCTACGCCGCCCGAGCACGGGCGCGACGTGCCGGCCGCGCGTCCAGCCCAGTCGCGCTCGTCTGCAGGTGGCGGAACCCGTGAAACGGGCACCGAGCGGCGAGCGCAGCCAGCCGCCGCCCGCCCAGCACGCAGCAGCTGGGCTGCTGCGTTCAGCCCCAGCTCTCCAGCTCGTATTCGCTGGAGCCGCTGCTGCTCCCGGATCCTGCGCTGTCTTACAGCTGGCCAGTCAGTGCGCCGCTCTCCGCTGCCTCGCCTGGGCGGATGTAATACATCGTGTATGCGTCGTGCCATGCCCCTAAACGAGACTGAAATCGACCGAAAATTGACATCTTTCGGATTTTTAAGGAAATCCTAACAACTTTTACAAACTCAAATTTGTTTTAAACATAGCTAAATGCACAAGCGATTTAGATCATTTGTGGTCGTCTCGTGCCACAGCCACTGGCCACAGTGTTTGGCTCAGCCCTTCAAAACTCACAGGACGTAATCAAGGCATAGATACCTACTACCTCATATTTGTATATATCGGTGACCTAAGGTCAGGTCAGTTTCGTGACCTTCCCATTATAAGTCAACTAAAAAATATACAAATGTTTTCGTATCGGAGGTACGCATCAGATCAGAACAATTATTTTAAGATTATGCTATTATAGCTCATTCTTGATGACCCAAGTACAATTATTGATCAGTGACCCCTTTGCCTTCTTTGCCAATAACTGTTGATATCATACAATGAAGATAAGAACGTGAGACCGGCACCACTGTGTATGTCTCGTCAAGACGCGTCCGACATTGCGCAGCACGACATACCTGGTTCACAACATGACCTTAAATTACCTTGACCTGAGGTCAAATTCTGAATTTGACTTAGGTAACCTGGTCACCATCGTATGATTCGAATCTCCTTGACGAAACAAGCACGATGGCGTTAAAATGGGCGCCGTGTGACCATGAGAGTAGGTGCGTCCAAAACCCCAATCATCATCAGATGACGTTAAAATTATTTCCAATCTTCTTCAGGCGGAAATCTGCCGCTGGATGAGTAAAATATAGGTTTCATTTTCCATTCATTTTCTTTTGAAAAGAGTGTAAAGTTAATGTCCCTAGGCCGACGATTATTCTACCGACCGAAGTAATCGCCAATTGCCAAAAAGTCGACTCAGACTCCGGGCCGGAGCCGGAGTCGGAGTCGGTAAGATTTCAGTGACTCCGAGTCCGGCTAAAACTGCCGACTCCGACCAATTCCGACTCCAACTTCGACTCCGACTCCGACTCCGCAGCCCTTGTCATAAGTCAGTCAAAAATGGTGATATTGTTTTGAAATTTGGTATGGGAATTGCCCAAAGGTGGTTCTCTAATATATATTCCGTGTTTGCATTATCTTGGAAAAAAAATGATTTTTCACATTTTCAGAGATTTTTTTTTTAGGGGATGTGGTCAAAAGCCAAACTTTTCAACAATAAGAGATAGCCATTTTGTAGCCCTTGCCATTTGCTATCTTTTTACATTTGTGTATTGCATTTACATTTGCATTTGCATATGGCCTTTGTACGATCTGTTAATTTTAGCTGATTTTTGCGTAAAACTTGTGTGTAGTGACGTCACTAAATCCGCTCTATATTTTACAAAAAGGACGAAATTACTTCATTTTTTATGACGTAAAATTGATGTACGAGAAAGTACCTAATATTTAACGTTGTATTTTTTGAGCTATTACGAAAGTTCGTCCGGGTGCGTCCCCCCCCCCCCCCCCCCCCCCCAGTCCATGGCGGGTTAAACGTCTCAACCTCCATTTTCCGAAACATGTTAAACTTATGTCAGATATTATGATGTTGTAATTCCCCTAAAATATATCATTTAAAGAACATTGTTATGTTCTACATATATGTATATACCATAGCAAAACCATAAACCTTAGCTTTATAACATATATTACATAGTATTTAGTATTATACCTCGGCCGATCCTGGTCGACTGTTGATATACCCGACCATTTCTCTCAAACCGGAGGCCTGAACGTGTCGCCCTCTCCTTGTCGCCGTCCCAAGGGTGTTCCAAGGGTGGATCTAGAACGGGAACGGGATACGGGAACGGGATACGGGAACGGGATACGGGAACGGGATACGGGAACGGGATACGGGAACGGGATACGGGAACGGGATACGGGATACGGGAACGGGATACGGGAACGGGATACGGGAACGGGATACGGGAACGGGATACAGGAACGGGATACAGGAACGGGATACGGGATACAGGATACAGGATACGGGATACGGGAACGGGATACGGGAACGGGATACGGGATACGGGATACGGGATCTCGAACGGCACACAACTGTTGGTTTAGGGGACACATCCCCAAAAGCATCATATAATTTTGAAATCATCGGATTTTCCTTCTTTGTGCATTGATTTTCAAAAAATTATAGCTAATTTAAATAAAACTTTACTTAGCGAAAGTTGCTGCGATTTTCTTGAAATCAAGAAAATGAGCCAATGTTCAATTGCTATTAGTCGTGTTGGGGGCATGTCCTCTTTGCATCCGCCAGTGCGGTGACCAGACCGTATCTTCTCCTTCCCCAGGTGATCGACAGCCGGAGCGGTGAGGTGCTCAACTCAGACGCGCTGCTGTCGCTGCAGCCGCACCAGCTTCAGGAGCTGGCACAGCGCGACTCGCTGCATACGCGTGATCTGGACATCGGCCGCGGCCTGCTGCGCTGGCTGCGCTACCACTCGCTCAGCTCCCGGCTGGCGCCCGAGCAGCGCCGGCTGCTCGTGCTTGGCTCGCTCAGACTCCTCACCATGTCGCCCAAGGAGCTGAAGAAGCTCGAGCTGGAGCGCGAGGGCGTGCTGACTCGCGAGGAGCTGGAGTCGGTGCTGCGACACGTGCACCACGGCTCGGCGGCGCTACCGGAGCAGCTCCAGCCATACAGGGACTACTGGCTGTGTCCGAGGGCCGGCGGCAAGGGCAGCGGCGGCATCCTGAAGCGACTGATGGAGCGCACTCGCGGCGTGTACGGCGGGCAGGACGTGGTCGACTCGGCGGAGCGGCGGGAGGCTGCAGCCCAGAAGAGAAGCCGTCGCGCTGATAAGGTCAAGATGGCGCTGGCCACCGGAGCTAGCTTCATCTTCGATTAACTTTGCCGGGAACTCCGCACCGGGTGGTGTCTTCTGCCGGGGGTCGGCGACGGGGGCTGGGTGGGGCCTATCTTGTTCTTTCAGGCGCGCTTGCTTCTTGGCTCTGCTAGCCCGGGGAGAGCGGACCCAGAGTCGCAACGTCACGAGAAGTATCTTGACGTTCGCGGAGTACTAGGTATGGGTCGTACAATTGTATGTGCTTTCCGGCGCTGTGCGCTGTAGATATGACGCTTCGTATTGTTTATCCCAGGAACAGTGAGGTGTTGTTAGATGAAGGGTGTGGGGGAGAATTGAGGAAGACAGGGTATGTATGGATGAGTGTGTCACATTTATCGACATGAGTCGGGGAAGAGATTAAGATAGTCAGGAATAAGTTGTGTATGTTTTTGTTACTATGTTCTTCAAAAGCTGTCGCGATGTTTTTGACTTACCTATCTTTCCGCAATGATATTAAACAAGAGTAATAGACTCTTAATGTACAAAAGGTGGCACTACATAGTGTCGTCCCCTCCATTTTTAATAATTTCGTTCTAGTTTTACTTACAGCTGACATTCACATTCATTTCATAAAATTGTCGAAGTTTACATTTACCGATTTTAAGCCTGCCAATGCCTTTTAAGGTGGTTGAGTCCTCAAAATTCGATTATGTACTGTTATTTTAAACTTAAATGTCATCTTTTAATGTCATCGTTTACACTGGATAGCAGCTTAATGTGATACTTTCAGTTCGGGTTAAACATATAGTATCGTGTAAAGACTATATAAGTCTTTAAGAGTCTTTATAAAGACTCTTGCTTCTTCATGACATAGGGGGAAAATTGAATGTGATGTCTGCTTTACCTAATTCGATATTATTAGAATATTGCTCGCTGTCTAATGCCAAAACACTTGTGAGTCCGCCCCTGTAGTAGTTTTGTTTGTAGTTTTGTCCGCCCCTGTAGCTCAGTGGTAGAGCGCTGGACTTCTGACCTATCCCGGTACTGGCAGCCCGGGTTCGAGTCGCTTCGGCTCGAACCCGGGCTCGGCTCGCTATTTGCTCCTGACTGGGGTGGCCTGCGGCCGGTGGCAGCGGTCGCAATCAAGGTCAGGTGACGTCAGTGAGCGGGGCGGACCGTGTCCAGGTATGTCGGGCACGTAAAACTTTCGTCTCTAAATTCTGCCGGCCAACAGGAATTGCGCGATCGGGTGGTGAGGTCAGGACCTGCGCAACAAGCTATGCTTAGCGTGGGTTCTGACCTCGGAGATCTATCCATACAAAAACATTCGGACTAAATTTATTATAAAAAAAAAGTCACAAGTGTGTGACTAATGTCGAAATGTTAGTAGTGCTCTAAAAATTCCCTCCCCGCTGACTTACTTGTGCTGGATAATTAAAATGGCCGTTATCCGTAGGCATTACTGCGGTACAAAGTCTGAAATGCTAGTTGGTCTTGACTCTTATGTTCGTGTTTCTTTTTGGCATGATTTTATATTCTCCTATTGTACAAAACTGTACTCTTAGAAGTTCTTTAAAAAATCAACAGATTTGTTTTGACTACTTTTTGATATCCTTCAATTGGTTTGCAACCTGGAACGGAATATTTTGCAAGAGAAATACTTTCATTTCATTTTGTTCCTATTTTCCCAGTTGTGTTGATCGATTATTTTATCACATAGATTATGTGAAATATGACAAAAAGGCCCGGTGGTTTTTATCATAAATTCCATATTTTGGAAGCATTTGAAGACTTTGGTCCACAGCAATCCCCCGTAGAAATGGTCTCTGTATCGATATCGATGATCTAGATACTCTGTCTGTATCGATGATCTAGATACTCGGTCTGTATCGATGATCTAGATACTCGGTCTATATCGATGATCTAGATACTCGGTCTGTATCGATGATCTAGATACTCGGTCTGTATCGATGATCTAGATACTCGGTCTATATCGATGATTTAGATACTCGGTCTGTATCGATGATCTAGATACTCGGTCTGTATCGATGATCTAGATACTCGGTCTGTATCGATGATCTGGATACTCGGTCTGTATCGATGATCTAGATACTCGGTCTATATCGATGATCTAGATACTCGGTCTGTATCGATGATCTAGATACTCGGTCTGTATCAATGATCTTGATACTCGGTCTATATCGATGATCTAGATACTCGGTCTATATCGATGATCTAGATACTTGCGACGCTAAACATGACTTATGCTGCAATATTACTGCCAAAAAACACATGTTCAACAAACAAAATGCAAACAACGCGTTGTCAGATAGATCAGCAATTTTACCAATTTTTGGCGTCAAGTAGCTCTGATAAAGCCTCATGAGGTTGCTTTGGTGCCATATTTCCAAAAGAGTTGACTTGCATCTATGTAAAATTGCTCTTCACTGGCATTCCGCTACATTTCCTTCCTATCGCTCCGCCATGTTGGCCGTGATCGTGCGGTGGCTGACTAATATGTGGCAGCAGTTGTGTATCTGTGAAGAGCTTGCGTGAGGTTTTCTTGACCAGTATCAATCACACTTAGCCCTAGCTGCTCTCCAGTCGAGAAATATGTTAGCGCAACATACGTCAGTTTCTCAACCATCCACATCCGATGGCTGAGAGGCGTACCGGCACAACATAGTCAGGTTTAGGCACGCCAGAGTCATAGACGCGCTTCGCGCAGAGACGTCCTGCGTCTTTTGCTGGCAATGTATTTGTGCAGTCCCATGCACGCTGCCGTGCTGCTTTGCTTGTGTCGCGACTTGTGATCGCCCAGCGGGTGGCATGCAGTCCGGCTGGCCAGTTGCGTCCTGTTACCAAGAAATCCGCCGCCTTGTCGTACTTCCGCCGCCTTGTCGTGATCGCCCAGCAGGTGACATGCAGTTCGGCTGGCCAGTTGCGTGCTGTTACCAAGAAATCCGCCGCCTTGTCGTACTTCCGCCGCCTTGTCGTGATCGCCCAGCAGGTGACATGCAGTCCGGCTGGCCAGTTGCGTCCTGTTACCAAGAAATCTGCCGCCTTGTCGTACTTCCGCCGCCTTGTCGTGATCGCCCAGCGGGTGAAATGCAGTCCGGCTGGCCAGTTGCGTCCTGTTACCAAGAAATCCGCCGCCTTGTCGTACTTCCGCCGCCTTGTCGTGATCGCCCAGCAGGTGACATGCAGTTCGGCTGGCCAGTTACGTCCTGTTACCAAGAAATGCGCCGCCTTGTCGTACTTCCGCCGCCTTGTCGTGATCGCCCAGCAGGTGACATGCAGTTCGGCTGGCCAGTTGCGTCCTGTTACCAAGAAATGCGCCGCCTTGTCGTACTTCCGCCGCCTTGTCGTGATCGCCCAGCAGGTGACATGCAGTTCGGCTGGCCAGTTGCGTGCTGTTACCAAGAAATCCACCACCTTGTCGTACTTCCGCCGCCTTGTCGTGATCGCCCAGCAGGTGACATGCAGTCCGGCTGGCCAGTGGCGTCCTGTTACCAAGAAATCCGCCGCCTTGTCGTACTTTGTGTGACGTCGTTGAGCGTAGCAGGCAGCGTAGCAGCACATGCGGCTTTCATGAATGTGTGGTTATATTTGTTCTTGAGCTCAGCCAGTTGCGATTAGCGGTGTTTTTGTTGAGCGATGGTTGTTTGTTAAGGCAGGGTGGCATGGACATGCTCTGTCGAAGCTAGTCAGTTTCACATCTTGCCCTCCAACCTGGATTCGTCTTGTGAATTTCGTTTTAAGTGTTCCCATTGTGTTACCCAAAGAATCGTGTGTCCAATGTTCGGTTTGTTGAGTCAGGGTGACATGGGCATGCTCTGTTGAATCTAGTCAGTTTCACATCATGCCCTCTAACCTGTTGTCTGTTTCACACTGGTTTTCGCAATGCACTAGTGAAGATGAATGGCGTGAGAGTGTTGCAAGGATATTGTATATTACTGTGCGTTGTCCAATAAAACCATTGATATTATATGTGTTTTTGGTATGATCATTCTCCATTTGGGAAGTGGATTGACATAAAATGAAAACGTTTTGACTTTCATCCGTTGATCTATACAGTTCCAGGGGATGGGATTTTAGTTTAGACATTTTTGGCCGGGTAAACGTTTACGTGAAGCCGGTTTATATGAATACGGAATAAAATCAAAGAAGGTAGGAGGAGATCTTCATAATTGAACGAGCGCGAAGCGCACGAGAAGTATCTCGCTATGTACGAAAAATACGCAACGCTCGATAAAAAAAATATTTAACCGACGCCGTGCCAGGTGGGCGCGTTTAGACGCCGCCCTCCCCCCCCCCCCCCTAAGGTTTTTCAAGGATAGCGAAAAAAAGGCAGAGCGCAACACCGCAGTGTTTGGCACAGCTGTTTGGACATCAATTGCGCACATTGTTTTTGTAATCCTCGGGTCATCTCAGGTCAGGTCACCAGACCAGGTCACGTGACCCACCTCCAGAAATGTTTCCGGTCGCACCAAACCAACAGTTTTTGGCCGATCGATTTTGTACTTACAGGATTTAATAAGACCAACAGTACCTATAATACGTAGATCTCGGATTGTATTCTATCGGTGACCTAAGGTCTGGTCAACTTCGTAACCTCCCCATTATAAGTCAATGGGGAAATAATCAACTACTTCTTATTCTGAGAATACGAATTATATCAGCCCAATTCCTTCTGGATCATGTTATCATAGACCATTCTTGAAGTTAAATGTGCAATTTTGTTCAGTGACCCCAACAGGCTTAGATGAGGTCATCCGAGGCCACCAACACTTGTTTGCCAATAACTCTCGACAAAATCAAGATAGAGAAGTGATACGAAACTGGCACCAATGTGTTTGTCTCGTCGAGGCACGTCTCCAAATGTGCAATATGACCTAATTGGGTCACCACTTGACCTTGACCTGAGGTCAAATTTGTTGTTGACCTAACCTGGTCATCATGCATTTGAGACGAAGAGCCTTGACGAGACAAACACGATGGCGTCAAAATTATTTCCCTATCTTTGTTAGGTAAAAATATATTTGTGAAAACTGTTTTGCTAAAAAAAAAAGCCTTCTTGAAATTTCATGAGCTCTGGAGCCTAAACTATTGACCTGAGCTAAAATCTTAGGAAACTTTGTCGATTGCATTTTAAGGGCTTTCCATTGTTATTTCCGTTTGTTCCTAGCTATCATAGTTCCTGTGCTATCTGGGAATGTCTGGAGCGAAGTCCTAAAACTTGAACATCTGACCCTGGATGACCTCCGGTGACCTCAATATTGACCTGAGCAAAAACAATGCCTGGAATAGTTTCAAAAAGCATTTTGACGTGCTTTCGAAGGTGTTTTTGGTTTTTGTCTGGGTCTCATTGTAGCAGAGTTAGAAGGGGGCGTCGAAGCGCCCCCCCCCCCCCCCCCCCCCCGCCGGCACGGCAAAGGTGGCGCCGAGCACCGGCACGCATGAGTGGAGTTTTTTTCTAAATAAGTTGGTGGGGCAAAATGAAATCCCTTAAGATGATTCGGTGTGTCCCGGTAGAACGTGACCAGCGCGTTAACCTGGGAGATCGAGTGACTCAGCGCGCTAAATCTAAAAATAAAAAGTTACTAATTGTCTAGTAAGATAAACCAAAATGCACTTTCCATGGCCATAGGTAATTATAAATATTCAAATTTACTCCAAAAGACTACTATCAACATATCAATACCTCCATTTTGTGCACACTATTCATTTTTACACTCCCTAATATTAGGAAGGAATAGCAGAGGGCATACAGCCAACAAGTCTCATTTTCAAGTTAATTGCAACCACTCCACCAAACATTACCAAGACAGGAAAGGGATACTGAACCTTACACCAAGGACGTGGCACATCTCTGCTCAGGAAGGCTGGCTATAGTATGTATGTATGTATTAACGTAAACAGACCGTTCCACACGACAGGGTTATTCTTCGGTCTTCCATACATGAACATAAAAATGAGTGAGCTAAAACAGTAAAAAGTGAGCTAAAACAGTTTGCCCTGTTTTGCCGACATCGTAAAATTATTGAGCAAGTGTAAAATCTAATGGGCGACACTGCATTCAGAACACACTGAGATTAAATATGCGCATTGTATGAATGGCTAGCCCTATAAAAGAATGTGCGCTTTCCGTGATTGTTTCTAGGTCGAGGCAAGGCTAGATGTTTCGATTGTCGGGTATCACGCTCCAGTATTTCGTAGTTGAACTGGATGCGCGACGCCAACGACGAAGGTTTCGCTCTAGTTATAACCTTATGCGACATGCACAAGTCAGAGTATTTTACTAAATCTAACGCATTTAGCCAACCTAATTCACGCAATACATCAGAGATGTGGTCGTATTTCCTGCGTCCTGATATGACTCGTGCGGCAAAATTTAAATTTTTTGGATGTTCTTAAGAGACGTCACACTGGCACTGCCATACACTTGTACACAGTATCTCACATGTGATAGCACCAGACAATCGACAATGCGCGGCAACACTTCAGCGGGCAAGGCATGCTTTACATGGCTTAATCCTATCCAAATTCCAAAGCAGCGATCAGTGATGCTTTGTTTTATATGATATTCCCATGCCAATGTTTCATCCATCACCACTCCTAAATTTTTGACTTTGTTAGAACATTGAATTTGCTCTCCCATAAAATAAAATAATGGGGGCTGCGCAATACGCTTTAGCTGCCTCCTGTCTCCACACAAAATAAATTCAGTTTTTGCCGCATTAACCTTCATGCCATGTTGTTGGAACCACGTTGACATCGTTACTAGCAACTCTTCCATGCTCCTTTGTAGTTCTCCAATTTGATCTCGAGGGCCTGTGACAGCGAGCTGTGTGACATCAGCATAACGCACCGATGTGACCTTGAAGCCATTGATTTTAGCTGGAATGTGGCATGCGAGATCGTTGCTAGCAATGTTGTACAGTAATGGGCCGAGACAAGTACCCTGGAAAGTCCCAATTGTGATAGGAAGTGGCTTTGAGAAACTTTCCCCTACTTTAACCCGTTGTACGTGTCCGTGTAGGTAGCTCTTAAACCAGCCTGATGAAATTTGCAACAATTATAATTTATTAATGAGCGTTTTGTGATCAATAACATCGAAGCAGCGACTCAAATCAATGAGAACCAATATGGAAATTTGGGATCGATCCATGCCCCTGAGAATTTCGCCAGTCATTGTCAATAGGGCGGTACATGTCGAATGTTGCGGCAAGAAACCATGTTGATCTTCGCTCAATAGATTTTGCCTCTGGAGGTAGCTTGTCAACTGTTTTTGTACTAACTTTTCTACTACTTTGCATATACCAGGAACTTTCGTGATAGGTCAAAAATTGTATGCTTTAGATGGATCGTCTCTTTTAAATAGAGGAATGACGGTCGCCCTTTTCCAGGCAGAGGGCACGGTTTCAGAGACAAAGCTAGTGTTAATGATACGTAAAAGGTAGCGTCCAATTGCATCAAATGTCAGTTTTAAAATTTGGATTGGGACGTCGCCTTCTATTGAAGAGTCTTTGTTGGGTAGTGAAAATAAAGCACACCTTAGTTCAGTCAACGTGACTGGTGTGAGCCTCATTGACCCAGCGTTGACCCTAGGTAGTCGAGTAAAACGCTTCTCTCGGCCCGAGCGGTCGAAGTCGGCCACCACCTCGTCTCTAGTGTTTGTACCTACTGCTGTAAAGTATTCGTTCAGGTCATCTGGTGTTAAATTTTCCGGTTGCTTTGTAGGTCCACGTTTAGGTGCAATTACATATTTTAATTTCTGAAACAATGACGAGGATGTTGAGTTGTGGACGCGGTTTGCTATATCTGCCCGACAGTCTTTGCGAATCGCCCGTTTAGTTAATGTGTTGATTTCCTGATACGCTGGATCGTTTGTTTCTTTATATCGTTTGCGCTGCTTCATCAGATTGAGGGTTCCATTCGAAACCGGTGGGGGACGAGGGTTGTGAACTCTAAATTTTCTGATAGGAGCATGGAAGTCTAACATTTCGTTAAGCGTATTTGAAAAAGCCTCCCACTGCTGTTGACATGTTTCATTTTGTTTTATCAACAGAGTGCCATCTAATGTTCCTTACATCAGTCAAAAACGCACCATTATCGAATATTCGCCATCTCCGGCCCGTCCTGTACTGCGCACTTTGTCTGGCTCGGGGCACCGTTACTCCCACACATACGCGACGATGGTGACTCGCGTAATCACATTTTTGGACAGAACACATTGTTGGTGATCGGTCGTTACACAACGAATCAGACATCAGTACAACATCAAGTAATGAGCGCGTACGGTCACGATAAAAGGTCGGTTCTCGTATTACACAGTGCAGCCCGTACCTTTCTAATTCCCGAAGCCTTTCATTTGCTGCTGGATTTGTTTGAGGGTCTGAATTCAGATCACCCGCTAAAATGATACGGTGAGATGAAGAGGCCGTATTTATTTGTTGGATTTGTTCCTCTAGATCGTTGAAATCCGCTTGAATTTGAGCGTGGTTTGATGAAGGTGGTCGATAGACACAAGCCAAAGTGGCTGCTTTCTTTTTGTCAATTTTCACCTGGACCCAGAGCGCCTCTACATGAGAGTCTGATCCAGTCGTTTTCACTTTAATTATATTGGCGGATAAATGTTCCTTCACAAATATTGCGACCCCTCCTCCAGATTTTTTACGTCCTGTTTTTCTGTCCAGCCGAAAAAGGCGATACCCTGGAATTGTTACAAATCGGTCTGGTGTCGTTGACTTTAGATTAGTCTCAGTAAAACATAGCATTTCTGGAGACCGAAGGGAAACATCAGTGCGAATGTCCGGTAATTTTGGAAGAAGGGACTGAACATTTAACAGCTCCAGTGACAGTTTTCCGCGCGTCGTCGTCTCCGATGGATCGCCATCTGATGCGATGTTGTTGTCCGGGTGTGTGACACACACTCGTCTGGTTTGCCTCTCGTTGAGTCGTGGTGGTTCGATAAGTTGGCGTGGCGGCTGAGCGAGCGTTCTGCTGCGCTGTGGTGAGGTGTGGCGTCCTACACGGGAGGGCAACGCCCCAGCGTGCTGGAGAGGGTTGTCTGGATTCGGTGTATAGCAGCCTCAACAACATAACATCAGCATACCAGACACCAAGGCACTGAAACAAGTCCTTCGGGAAAAGGGTTTCTCCCTCCTTGGATATAGATATATTCAGGAAGGTCATTTATCAAAATATGGGAAAAAATGGTAGGTTGGTAAGCACTCCTCTTACAACACTCAACAGAGCATATAAGAGATACTTTGTGATTCAATACTTCCATGCTATGCAACATCAAAAGCCACTACCAGTGAATGTGTACTCTAAATGGAAAATGGTTACAGAATTTATAAAGGGGAAATATAGGGCATAATTTTACTTGAAGTAGGTACAACACAACTCTGATACATAACAATAATTTAGCATTTTGATTTTAAACATTCATGCAGCATTTGTCACAAAACAAAATGACTTGTTAACATTTGTTATTTATTTCTAAATAGCATTACCTTAAAAATTGGTATTTCAGCACCAAGAGAAGACTGAATTTATCTCCAAAAATAATGTTAATTGTCTGGTACAATAAACCAAAATGCACCTTGCATGGACATAATTTGAAATATTTAAATTTACTCCAAAAGAATACAATCAGCATATAAAGTAAACCATTTCTGCACACTATCCAGTTTTACACTCCATAATATCAGGAAGGAATAGCAGAGGGCATACAGCCAACAAATATAATTTTCAAGTTAATTGAACCACAATGTCTTCCACTCTACCAAACATTATCCAAGACAGGAAATGGACAGAAAACCACTGAACCTTACCAAACAGTATACCAATACACACGCGGCCATAGATATATGCAGGCGCGCATACGGCCCAGGCGCCCAGTAAAACGCATTTTACGAAACATGTACGCAGGATTTGTCACAGTTAAAACATACTTGTGAATGTGATTTTCTAAATAGCATAGGCATTGCCTTGAAAACTGTGATTTTAACAATGAAAAGAAAATGAAAAATTACAATAAAAATGTTGGCATTCACCATTGCTAGATTTGTATATATAAAATATTGTCTTATATTTGTGAAATGTATAGCTCTTGGCAATGGCGTATTTAAGGGGGGCATGGGGGCCACATGCGCCGAAGCCCTTGGCGCCGAAGTCACACTCCAGAATATGATGTGTCCATTCGGCACGGACTCCATTTGTGTGTAAATTTCAAGATAACCAGGACAAAGTTTTTTTTACTGATAATTCAAGCGGTTTTATACGTATTATCTATATGGTTCTTGAACAAAATAAGCATTGTCTACCTATATCTCTTTGAATATTACAATGGGAACATCAATATCATACACTAATATATTATGAATAAGTTACAACCGGTTTCATCTAACAGATTTAACGCTGAAATAGAAAACAATCCGATATCCCGACTTTCCCGACCCGGCTCCGGTCCCGGTAAATTTGTTATTTGGCATCTCCGGAATCGTAGGAACGAGCATCAGCTGGCCTGTATTTCTTTTGGTGTTTGAATGCACCAATCATGGCCAATCATCAGCTGACCCAATTTTTGTCTGATACGCAACCGCGCACCAGTGCCACCAGGGGGCGTCGTCCCGGCATTTCCTATGTGTGGATCGCCCGGCGGTTTCACATTAGGTGTGACGTCACTGGGGAAGCACTCCGAGCCGTGGCCGGCCCCGTCGTCGCAGCTGCAATTTCGAAAGTGCGTCGGGTGCTTCTGAGGGTTCACTCTGGCCTCGGGAGTGCTCACTTTGGCCTGTATTGGATCACTTTGGTTTCAGTGTGATTCATCGGTCTTCCAGAGGACCATCTCTGACCTACCGAGGGCTCTCTCTGACCTGAAGTACAGGCGGGCCCGGGCGCTTTGGTGGACGAGGATGGTAGGGACCAGGGAAGTTAGCATTTTGCATGGGTCTTTGGGGAAGCATGGCTCGAATGTCCCCCGACCCACCTGCGACCGCACCTAATAGCCTATACGCAACTGCATTAAAAAATATCCACACCGCACCGAGCCGGAGCCACAGCGGCAGGGCGGTGGCGGCCGAGTCGGAAATGACACCTCCAGTGACGTCACGCTAGTGTTGAGAAAATGGAACGTTAAATGCCCGGATGATTCTGCCTATCTGATAAGGCCTTGAATGCTACCGTCTGCTAGTTAGAGTAAACAAAGCACGCATTCTGCCGAGTTTTCTGCTATTGTGAGCTGCAAAATCAGTTACAACCTCCAATTTAATAACAAATAAGTGCGAGTGAAATGGAAGAACCAGTCTCTAAGCGCCGGAAGAAGTTTGAGGCCCAAAGTAAGGCCGAACGAGATAGGCGGGGGGTGGCGCGGCTGACCACCACCCAGAAGTCTATTATGCAATTTTTCGCACCCAGCACGGTAAGTAGAGGCATATTTCCTTATTCCAAGGGAACTGAATAAGAGGAGAAGGCGTGTTCTGGTTAGGTTAGGTTGGAAACCTATCACCCAAAAATGAAATGCTTATTTCTTGAAGATTCGATTGACACATTTCAATTGAAAATCGGGTAAAAATTCAGCGAATTAGGTCACATGCCAGATTGTAATTTTGGGTAGGTAGCATACCTAATAGGACCAAAAGTCACAGGTAAAAATAAAAAAATCCTGTAGTTTAAGAAATAATGCTGCTATCTGTGCGATCCATCCCTCAATTGATGTACGTTTCCAAAATAAGTGCTTACATCATTGTTAATGAAAAATAAAATAAAAATTGGCATAGATATGGCTATATGTATCGATTGCCATTCGAGCCTTTGCGGCCAGTTGAGTCGGTGTTCATTCTTTCTTTTTCAAACTGTGTCTTACATATTGCATAAATTGAAACATCCCATCCAGCATTAAAATGTGCATTGTTCAAACATTCTTGGGATAATTTTTATATGAAAATCGGTTACAATTTGACCTAGATATTTTATGTTACATAATTTCGGCATCTTCTGTGTTCTTCTTTGCTCGCAAGATCAACACTGGCGCAATTTAGACCAATAAACTTCGTCCAACTAAATTTTAAACCGAGGGCTACGCCAGAAGAACAACTAGCACATTTGCATTCAGTTGCCCGATCAGAATGGCAAAGCTTCAATCGTTGCACATGCATTCACGATAAGACCGAGAAGTGTGACGTCATACGTGTGACAAATGTTGAATCACATATACAAATAACGTCATGGAATTTAAAACTGTTGTCATCAATAACTTCACAATTCATGGGTCGTCGGACAATTTGAAACCAGCATTTGTATATGCGTAGCCTGTTAAGTGGTTCTAGAGCACTCGCTCGATTTTTTTAAGATGGACTATTCCCTTTAAGGTGAAGCTTTTGACAAGTTTGAGGCATATGAAATTATGATATGAAAATGAATTCAAACTCATTGATGAAACGAGCACGATATCGTAGTGCTCTGTTACACTGGATGGAATACACTGTTCCATCTTGGTATTGTATCATCTTTGAGTTATGAGTTATGACTATGTTTTATTTTCCGCTCATTTTCATTTGCAAATTTAGTATGTCTACTATCTAGGCCTGCAATTATCCCACCGACCAAAGTATACGCATAGTCGCATTTTGGTCATACAGTTTATCTCCACTCCACTCCGGTCCAGAGTCGGAGTCGGTAAGATTTTAGCGACTCCGACTCTGACTCCGACCAAAACTACTGACTCCGACCGACTCCGACTCCGACTCCGATTTCGACTCCGACTCCACAGCCCTGTTAATGTCTATTTCCGGACCTCGACTTTTATCAACTATTAATTTTGCTTCTATCTACTTTTCGTTTTGACTTCCGACTATCTTCAGAGAATCCTCTCCATCTATAATTTTGCTTTTGACAGAGCTCCTGTCCTGGCACCCAGTTGTGCGCCCCTCCTACCTCGTCGGCTGCCCTGGATGGCGCCCCGCCGCCGGCTGTCCTGGATGGCGCCCCGCCGCCGGCTGTCCTGGATGGCGCCACGCCGCCGGCTGTTCTGGACGGCGCCACGCCGCCGGCTGCCGCCCGTGCTCCCACCGCCCAGCCTGAAGGCCTCCCGACCGCCGTCGTCATTACCTGGGACCTCAGCACACCAGTGGAAAGCACGGGTGCTTTGCCTACTCACCCGCCAAGGAATGCCTCTTCTGCAAGCCGTGTGCTCTTTTTGGCCAAGAGAAGGTGGGTGGCGTTGGCCTCAAACAGCTGGTGAAGGAGCCGCTTCGCAACTACCACGACTTGACGAGCAAGAGCAGCGGACGCCTGCACTCCCATCTGAGCACGGCATACCACGGCGGGAACGTGCTGGCCGCTGAAGAGTTATGCCGGCGACAAACAACAGGAGCTGATGTGGCGACCCTCCAGGATAAAGCCGTCGCATCCGAGCGAGCTACCAACCGAGCGGCACTTCTGCGCATTCTGCGGTGCATCGAGCATCTGGGCCGACTCGGTCTCCCGCTGCGCGGTCACAGAGACAGTGGCCAACTGGAGTGTGCTGTCGGCACCAGTCACGGACAAGGTTGCTTCCGAGCAACTTTGCAGCTGATGATGGAGTGTGGCGACACAGAGCTGAAGCGGCATCTGGAGACGACAGGGAAACGTGCCTCCTACATATCGCCGGTGAGTCAAAACGAGCTTCTTCGCTGCGTCGACACCGTGATGAAGAAATATGTCACGAGTGAGGTCGCTTTGGCTCAGTTCTTCTCTCTGCTGGCAGATGAGACCACCGACAAAAACAACTCAGCGTGTGTCTGCGCTACGTGATGCCCGATGCCTCAATAAAAGAGAGGCTGCTGACCTTCGAGGAGGCACCCGACCTGACCGGCGCGGGCCTGGACACCCAGCTTCTCGGAATCTTGCGAGCAAACCACATCGACGTCAGCAACATGGTCGGGCAGGGCTACGACGGCGCAGCGGCGATGTCTGGCAAGGAAAACGGCGTGCAGAAGCAAATCCGCGACGAGTGCCCCACCGCCTCCTACTGCCACTGCGTGTCGCACGTGCTGAACCTGTGTCTGATCAAGGCGGCGGACGTGAAGGAGCTGCAGGCTGCGGTGGCTACCATGAAGGCCGTGACCAGCTTCTTTCATGACTCGAACAAGCGGACGCTGAAACTGCAGGCTTCCATCAGCGAGCACTGCCCGGAGAGCGGACGCACACGGCTCAAGAGGCACTGCGAAACAAGATGGGTGGAAAACCAGGAGGCAACCAACGTGTCCAAGGAACTGATGCCGGCAGTGACCGCCGCACTGGAGGAGCTGACAGAGAGTCGCGACGGCTCTGTGGCTGGCAAAGCTGCAGTGCTTCTCAACTCAGTCAGCACAGCCGGCTTCCGTATCTGCCTAGAAACCCTCAACCTCGTGCTGAACGTGACAAAGCCGCTGTCCCAGAGGCTGCAGACGCCGAATCAGGACCTGCTTCGGGCGCTGGATAGCGTTGGCGACGCCATCGACGTTTTGGCATCGTACAGAGACGACAAGTTCGACGAACCCTTCAACAAAGTGGAACGAGATGCTGGAGAAGTGCCCATGCCGCGTCTGGCAAAGAAGACCCCCTCAGTGAAGACAGCACGGGATCACTACAGGATCAGGGTGTTCCTGCCGTTCCTGGACACGTGCCTTGGACAACTGCACGAGCGCTTCAAGTCGCACAAGTCGCGGGGCATGCTGCTCTGCGCGCTACTCCCGTCATCGGCGGAAAGCAGCAGCTTCGAGGACCTCAAACCGGCGGTGGAGCAGTACGCACCATTACTGAGCTGCAGCTGCGACGAGGTGGAGGCTGAGTTCAAGTGCTGGAAGCGGCACTGGTTGCGCCGCCAGCCACAGGAGCGCCCGAAGACAGTGCTGCACGCGCTGAGCGAGGCAAGGACCTCGGGCTCGTTCCTCGTCATCTCAACGCTGCTCCATATCTTTGTCACCCTGCCTGTAACCACGGCCACCAACGAGCGCTCCTTCAGCGCGCTGAAGCGTCTGAAAAGCTACTTGCGAGCAACGATGTCAGAGCAGCGTCTAAACGCCCTAGCCCTGCTGCACGTTCACAAGGACGTGCCCCTGGACAAAGAAGCAGTGCTCAACCTCTTCGGGCAGGGTAACCGACCCTGAACTTCGAGGCGAAGTGAGGATATTACACGCGATGCGACCAACTAGTTTCCAACCTTGGCTTTCAACTGGCTGTGAACAAAGGCGCCCATGTTTCATGTCACTTGCTGGAGTCTGTTTCAGTGTAAAATAAAACGCCACATTTTTTTCTTCGTTTTTTTCCCCACGCATTTGTGTTCAATATACGAGGTGATATGGTTGTAAGACCCAAAACATGAATAGTGCTCCTAAAACATGTGCCCCCCCCCCCCCCCCCCCCCCCCCTTGGCTGATTTATAAATACGCCACTGGTTTCAATTATAGCAATCCATTAGCAATCCACAAATCATCCATAGATAACCTTCTCATTTGGACATGTGCTATGCCATCAAGCATGCTTTTTCTTTTCTGTCTGTTCCTATTTTAAGAGTTTAAGGCTAGAATAAAGCAGATATGCGGGCAGGCTGCCGGGCCTGGTGCGGTGCTGCCAGATGTTGGCCGGGCTTTGTGCGGTGCCAACCAAATTTTGTGCGGTGGCGGTGGTGGTGCCGGTCCCTGCATTTCGTGATTTTTTTTTGGGACTAGTTCCGAGCGAACTCGGCACCTTATGCTGCATCAATTGTCCGTCTTCTGACAAAAGTGTATCGAAATTGGTCAAGTATTTAGGAAGATAATGACGTTTTAGTGACGTCATGTCATTCCATTTGTGGTGGGAAAACGTTAAATGTTTGTAAAATCGTAACAAATAGAGTTTTGATGCAAATCACAAAAATAAACGTCAACAAAAGAAAATAGCATTATATTCCAAATAGCTATCTCGGATTTTCCATTTTGGATTTTGGACCCCAAAAATTCAAAAAATAGTTTTTTTTTATTTCCACAAAAGTATTTTTTTTTAAAGATATTTCGAAAATCGGACGATTTATTAGAGAACCAAGTATGGACGATATTCAAACCAAATTAAAAAGCAATATCTTCATTTTTCAGTGACTTATGGCTCCCTAAGTATAAGTAACTCATGACGTCATTTTCTGAAAATACGTTTTTTGGCTTTTAGTGACCAGATACAGGCATATAAATGCCACCGCAGTATTTCTGAGACAAAGCTGGTCTGGGCAAATGCCTTTTTTATTTAGATTAATTGATTTTATCTTTTGACCTTTTTGTGACCTGACCTTGACCTAAGGGACATTATATTCAATCATTCATGTATTTGCGAATCATTTCATATAAATGGCTTAATGTTCGATTCGAGTGAAAGTGATACAAGTTGGGCGATACAAACGAAAAACACGACAGACAATTTAAAACACGCATCGCACACACACACAAGAAAATCATGGTAATAAATGTTATGTTAAGGTTATGTTAATGTTATGTTAATGTTATGTTAATGTTATGTTAATGTTATGTTAATGTTATGTTATGTTAATAAAACGTACGAAGTCAAGCTTTCACACACCGTCGTCACAATTTTCGAGTTGGGATTTTAGCACGGCGAGGCTCCGGGAGGCCATAATGGCCGGCGTCAGGTTGTTCCAAGACGAGGCCGCCCTATAGGAAAAGCCCTGCGCGACATGGATAGCCGGAAAGCGGGCAGCTCTAGAGAACCAGCCACCGCAGCCCGCGTGAGGCGTTCACTCACAGCGGTGCGAGGGGTGAATAGCGATCGGACCGCTGCCGGGGCGCAGGGATCGTTCAAGGCCCTATAGACGCCGATACAGTCGCGGCGCGCAACGAGGTCGCGTATACCACGCCAGCCCAGCGACTCTACGACCGGTGAGATATGATCACGACCCCGCGCACCCGAGACGATCCTTGCCGCGAAATTTATCACCTTTTGTACCCGGCTGAGGTGGCAGGCAGTGGCCCCGTCCCAGACGGACAGGCAGTACAGTATGTGGGGGAACACGTGTGCCTGGATTAGGAGTTTGCGGGTCTCGGGTGTGAGGTGGTGACAAATTTTATACAGACAGAACAGGATGGAATTGCACTTTTTGACTAAATTGGAAATGTGCTCCTCCCAGGACAAGTTACGGTCCATGGTGACCCCCAGTATCTTCACGGACGGCAAGGGATTGAGTGTGTGGTTGGAAATGTTGAGCTGAAAGGATGGAGTCTTTTTAAGGGCTTGAGGAGTACCGACAAGGAGGAGGGTGGTCTTGGTGGGGTTCATCTTTAAGGAGTTGGCAGTGAAGTAGGATTGGACCGCAATGATGGTATCCTCCTGTCGGGATTTTAGTAGGGATAGGTGTGCTGGGAAGGCGGAGTCGAGGAGCTGGGTGTCGTCTGCGTTGGACACCAGACGCCCGTGAGGAAGGTACGATGCAAGGTCGTTCGTGAAGATGCTGAAGAGGATTGGGCGCACGAGGGACCCCTGAGGGACGCCGTGGGATAAGGGAAGGGATAGTGATCCGCCTATCACCACCTGCAACCGTCCATCGAGGTAACTCCGGAACCATCGGGGATCGATACCGTACCACTGTAGCTAGGTCAGGAGGACATCGTGGTCAACGCTGTCAAAGGCTCTACTAAGGTCGACGGAGGTGACGGCGACGACATGTCCCGCGTCGATCCGGCGCGTCATCCATTCCATAGCGTCGACCACGGCGTCCTCCGTCGAGTGGCACGGCCTGTACGCATATTGTGAAGGCGCCAACAGGCTGTGGGAAACGAGATGCGCCGACAACTGCGTACATACAACCTTCTCGCATAATTTTGACAACACGGATACAGTCGATATCGGCCTAAAATTGCCAGGAGCGTAACGAGGCGCAGACTTATGAAAAGGGCGAACTGAGACAATTTTCCAGTGGGAAGACGCAAGTGATGACAGAAGTGTTGACGAGATGAAGCAAGTGAGACCCTAAGACAGCGAAACAGTTTTTCAATGCAAGTAGTGGCACACCATCGAGTCCAACAGCCCTAGAAGAGGACAGTTCTTTCAAGGCTCTAGAAAGCATGGGTAAGGTCACCGGTTGTAAGACTAGCCGGGCTGTGGTGACGCACGGTGGTCTCGGAGGAAGAGGTGGCACGCTGTGGCAGCCGGCTGCCAGCTCGGCAGCTATCATAGGCCCGACTGAGACGAAATGGCGATTGAAGTCGTCAGCTCGGTCCATCGGCATATCCTCGGCGCCGCCACCTCCCCCTCTCGTGGGTCGAAGGGCGAACTCACGGATCCCGCGCCAGAAACTCGCACGATCAGACAGCATGGTCGCGCACAGAAAGTCGCGTTTCGCCTGGGCACAGCAACTCTTAACCCGGTTTCGGAGCCGCCGATACTCGATAAGGGCGGTCTCCGTACCGTATCTGTGCCATTCCCGGTAGGCCCGGTCGCGCTCACGCATTACACTGCGCAGCTCGTGGTTACCCTCCAGCCACGGGCAGCGTGGGCGACGTGGGGTCACGGTTTATAGGGGACAGTGCAACGTGGGGTCACAGTTTATAGGGCAGCGTGGGCGACGTGGGGTCACAGTTTATAGGGCAGCGTGGGCAACGTGGGGTCACAGTTTATAGGGCAGCGTGGGCGACGTGGGGTCACAGTTTATAGGGCAGCGTGGGCAACGTGGGGTCACAGTTTATAGGGCAGCGTGGGCGACGTGGGGTCCCAGTTTATAGGGCAGCGTGGGCGACGTGGGGTCACAGTTTATAGGGCAGCGTGGGCGACGTGGGGTCACAGTTTATAGGGCAGCGTGGGCGACGTGGGGTCACAGTTTATAGGGCAGCGTGGGCGACGTGGGGTCACAGTTTATAGGGCAGCGTGGGCGACGTGGGGTCCCAGTTTATAGGGCAGCGTGGGCGACGTGGGGTCCCAGTTTATAGGGCAGCGTGGGCGACGTGGGGTCACAGTTTATAGGGCAGCGTGGGCGACGTGGGGTCCCAGTTTATAGGGCAGCGTGGGCGACGTGGGGTCACAGTTTATAGGGCAGCGTGGGCGACGTGGGGTCACAGTTTATAGGGCAGCGTGGGCGACGTGGGGTCACAGTTTATAGGGCAGCGTGGGCGACGTGGGGTCACAGTTTATAGGGCAGCGTGGGCGACGTGGGGTCCCAGTTTATAGGGCAGCGTGGGCGACGTGGGGTCACAGTTTATAGGGCAGCGTGGGCGACGTGGGGTCACAGTGTATAGGGCAGCGTGGGCGACGTGGGGTCACAGTTTATAGGGCAGCGTGGGCGACGTGGGGTCACAGTTTATAGGGGACAGTGCACATCGATGGCAGACGACCATACGCGCATGAACGCCTCCAACTTTCCCTCGATGTCAGCGGCCCGGTCAAGTTATATGGGGTCAAGTTGTGAAAATGGTCGATACTATCGAATTATACGTGTAAAATACCGATACAACATGTGTCGTATGGTTTTCGTAGAACTGTGACCTTTTGTGACCTGACATTGACCTTGACCTTTGCTTACAATTTCACTTTCGCTTATACGGGAGATGCATGATACCTTTGAGAGCACCTTGTGCGATAATGGTCGCTATCTAAGGCTTTGGATGGAAAGTATGGCCCAAAAGCTAAAATACCTTAAGTTTGACCCTTTGACCTGATCTGACCAGACACGTGACCTTATTTTAAGAATTTCGGAGACGCAATATATTCGTCTCCATGAGAGCTTTTAATCGTCGCCTTGCGCGTCTCGCTGCGGTCATTGGTTCGGAAGATACGAGGGGGTAAAATTTACACCCCCAGCGCCGCGCCTTCGGCTGGAGACCCCAGCGCCGCGCGGGTTGAAGGGACTATCCCACCACCTTAACATTATATTTGAGTTGAGATAGCCATTTGATGGCTTGACATTGAAATTAAGCATGATAGCAGTAAAAACAACCACAATGATCTAATCGAAAAGATATTCTAGTTAGAGCTACTAAACTATTTAAACTAAAAGCTACTAACTTCATGAAAAAATGCAAATGTATTCCCATAGCCGAATAGAATGGAGGAAATACCCAATATTCGACAACTGATGAATGGGGATTCTATTGCGGTACTTTATGTCACCCATCGGCGTTTCTGCCATTGCCACATTTCGAACAAAATTGCGTCAAAAATTGGTCAAAACGCTCCAACTTCGTAACCGAAGTATCCCGGTGTGAAACTTCGTGAAGCCCGATTTCAACTTCGTGATTTTGTTTTTTTTTACAAATCTAACCACAAACTAGGAATGTACAGAATAATTTCGCTATAGCGATGAGTTGAGGGATGTCCGAGCGTGCGTCTGTATAATTTGTTAGAGCCTGGCCCGTTTAGAAGATACACTGCACCTCCACTGGCGGATCCAGGGGGGGGGGGTCAAGTTCAGGTCAAGTTCAGGTCACTGAGAGTCAAAATTTGAAATTGATCAATCTAAATAAAAAGGCATGTTTCTAGACCAGTTTTGTCTCAGAAATACAGTGGTGACATTTAGTTTGATGTATCTGGTCAATAAAAGCCAAACAACGCAATTGTTAAATATGACGCCATGAATAACCCATACTTTAGATGTCATAAGTCAGTCAACAATGGTGATATCATTCTGAAATGTGGTATGGTAGTTTCCCATATGTGGTTCTCTGACATATATTCCGGCTTTTTTTAATAGCTTTGACAAATTTGATTTTGTAAGCATTTTCCCCCATTTTTTGTCTTCATTTTTTTGGGTCAAAAACTTTTTTATCCGAGATAGCTATGTTGTAGCCCTTGTCATTGTCTATCTTTTGTCGTTTTTGGGATTGCATTTTGCTGAAAATATGGCATTTGTACGGTCTGTTACATTTTAGCCGATTTTGGTGTAAAACTCGTGTGTAGTGACGCCACTAAACTCGATATAACTCGAAATTTGTTTCCACGAAATTGCTTTATTTTTTCACAGAAGACGTAAACATGATTTCGAAGAAGGTACCCGAAGTTTCACGTTGATAGCGCTGTTGGTGTTTGAGCTATTACGAAAATGTATCAGGGGCGTTAACCCCCCCCCCCCCCCCCCCCCCCTCGTCAATGGCGGGTTAATGTTCAATTCGGCTGGAGTTGGGGGGCAACTTGTCCTTCCTGCCCCCTCCCTCACCTCAGCCACTACTATATACCACCAATTACCAAAACCCCTAACGCAAATCTGAAAAACAATGGGATCACGAATCATAATGACAAAAGCGGATCCAGGATTCATTCGACCAAGGCTTTTTTTCTACCTCAACTCATTTGTATTGTATTTATTTATATTTTTGTAAATGCCCCGTCCCCCGTACACTGCTGACGCCTGACGCCGCATGGTTAATGTAACCCACTTCGCCCGGGGCCCGGGGGCAGGGGGCATTTTCCCTCCAATTTTAGCCAAATGGGTCTTTTTCCCCTCCCCCGAGATGCCAGATGGGCAGCTTTCTGAGGCATCAGGCATCTGAGCCGATGATGGTCCTTTTCTGGTCTGAAGATGGGTCCTTTCAAGACCTCTGATTGACCTTTTCCAGACCTGAGATGGGCCCTTTCCTGGCCTAAATTGGACTATTCCCAAACTCAAGACGGGGGGGGGGCCTTTCTACGACTTTGATGGGATACAGATACAGATACAGACTTTTATTAAGGTCGTCCACATGTACCTGGCTATTAGAACCTCTCGTCATAAGTCATAAGTAAAAACACAGGAGACATGGTCAGAACAAGCATGCAATTAAATCACACAAGTAAAAACAAAAATAAAAAACACTGACACACGCAAACACACACACACACACACACACTCATACTATCAGTCAAAATAAGACCCGCCGGCATGACGGTGAGAAGCGCCGGGTCGGTCAGTCCGGTGCTCGCGGAGCGGCAGCGAGATGTCGCCGCACCCGGCGACGAAACAGCGGCACGAGCAGTCCTACAAGGTCGCGTGGCAGAGCGTTATACTGCGCTGGTCCCCGACAGGCAAAACGCCGCCGTCCCATCTCCGTGCGAGACCGGGGAACAAACAGCATGTGGTCCTGTCGTGTGGCCCGCTCGGTAGCGCGGGCCTCTGCCACGGTGGACAGACTCGCAGCCAGCTGTTCAGGCTCGCCGCAGCAGCGCACCCTGTGCGTGAGGCACAGTGTGTGGTAAGTGGCCATGCCCTCCGCTCCGAGCCACCCCAGCCTCCCCAGCAGATCCGATACATGGTCGTACTTCCGTCGGCCAAAAAGTGCTCTAGAAGTATAGTTTATGATTTTCTGCAGCCGACAGAAGTTTCCCTTCTTGCCGTTACCGTATACCGAGATACAGTACCGGATCTGCGAGAAAACCAGGGCATTGATCAGCGCGGAGAGCACGGCCGTTGGCAGGTGCCCCCTCAGATGCGATAGACCAGTCAAAACTCCGAAGCAGCGCTGTGTTACGGTAGAGACATGGCGGTCCCAGCATAACGAGCGGTCAAAGGTGAGACCTAGGTTTTTGGCTTCTGAAATGAGGATTAAATCCTGATCGCGGAATTTTACTTTGATGTCATGAACAGTGCGCAGATTTTGAGAGCTGCCCAGAAGCATCAGTTGAGTCTTGGCGGCATTTACTTCCAGTCCATTTGCTTGAAACCAGTTATCGAGAGAGGCTCCATGCGAGTGACGACTTTGTGAATCTCAGATTTTTTGCCGCTGACCAAAATTTGGGTGTCGTCAGCATATTGGACAACCGCTGCGTCCTCGGCAAACAGACATAGATCGGTTGCGAAGACGCAGTAGAGGAGAGGGCCTAGAGATGAGCCTTGAAAAACACCGATGCTGTTGGGCAGCGGGAGGGAAGTTTTTACTCCACCCAGACCGTCAGTGAGGCTGACACTCTGGGTGTGGTTACGCAAATAGGCAGAGAACCAGGACGTGTCAATTCCGTGAAGTAATAATTTTGAAAGGAGTTTTGAATGATCTATCACATCGAAACATTTGCTCAAAACCAGCAGGCAGAGAAGGGAAACTTCTCCGTGGTCAAAGGCAGATAGGATTTGGTCGGAAATTGAGGTCAGCGCGGTTTCAGTCGAGTGACTATAGGCCGGAAACCGTGCTGACTGGAAGAGAGGAGGTGGTTATCTGATAGGTATTTGTAAAGCTGCTGGTGTACAGCGCGCTCTACGATTTTGGCTATGACTGGAACAATGGATATAGGACGGAAAGATGGGTCAGAAAGATTCCCGGATTTGTGAATAGGATGGACTAGGGAATGTTTCCAGGATTCAGGAACGTCGGACTGGGTTATGCTGAAGTTGACCAAATGCAGGAGCAACCACCCAATGGGACTACGACTACGACTCGCCAGCGCCGCACCGCTGAGCCGGAGATTCTCGCCGAGATATTCGTGACCCACTGTGCCAGGCCTGTCCACTCGCGACACACTAGGCAGGACCGGCTCCTATTCCTACCGCGGGTTAGGACGGAGACTGGCAAGAGGCGCTTCGCCTACCGCGCTGCTCATGGTATGAACGAGCTGCCACGCGAATTCAACAATATGTCTTGTCAGACAATTTAAAAGACAGCTGAAGCGCCGACTCCTGTCAGCAAATGTCTGATTCTGTATCGATATCGGTGTGAACGTATCTGTACATATGTGCGCATGTTTTACTATGTGTCATGTCTTATCCCATGTTTCTCCCTGTATTGACTCTGAACTGTAAACACCAGATTCGTGTGGATTGTTCGTGATTATACAATACAATACAATACAATGGGCCCTTTCCAGATCTGAGATGGGCCCTTTCTGGTCTGCATGTGAGCCATCATTGATCATGCCATGTCTGAGTTCAAGGGTATGATGAGCCTTAACCAGCCATGGGGCCTTTCTGGGCCGAATTTACTGAAACGGTCCTTCTCCAGCTCTAAGATGGACCCTTCCCAGTCCTCTCCAGACCTTTTTTCTTCTTTCAGGGCCAAATTATACGGGCCTTCTCTGGACCTGAGATGGGCCCTTACCTGGCCTAAGAGCAGACATGGGTCTTTTCCGGAACTGAGATTCTCACTTTCAAAGCCTAAAATGGTCCCTGTCTGATGGAAATGGGCCTGAGACGGGCCCTTTCTGAGTTTAAGATGGGCCCTTTCAAACCCTGAGATGGGCCCATTCTGAGCTTAAGACGGGCCCATTCACAGCCTAAGATGGGCCCTTTCCAAACCTGAGATGGGCCCTTTCTGAGCCTAAGATGGCCCCTCTCCGGATCTGAGATGGGTCCTTCCCGGGCCTAAGAGCAGAGATGGGCCTTTTCCGGACAGAGATGCAGGCTGCTCACTTGCAAAGCCTAAAATGGGCCCTTTTCAGACCTGAGATAGGCCCTTTCTGAGTTCACGATGGGCCCTTTCAAAACCTGAGATGGGCCAATTCAGAGCCTAAGATGGGCCCATTCTGAGCCTAATATGAGCCCATTCAGAGCCTAAAATGGCTCTTTCCAGACCTGAGATGGGCCCTTTCTGAGCCTAAGATGGGCCCTTTACAAACCTGAGATGGCCCTTTTCTGAGTTCACGATGTGCCCTTTCAAAATCTGAAATGGGCACATTTTGAGCCTAAGATGGGCCAATTCAGAGCCTTAGATGGGCCCTTTCCAGGCATGAGATGGGCCATTTCTGAGCCCAAGATGGGCCCTCTCCGGACTTAAGATGAGCCCTTCCCGGGCCTGAGAGCTGAGATGGGCCTTTTCTGGACCTGAGCTGCTCGCTTTCTGAGGCTAAGATTGGTTTTATCAAGCCTGAAATGGGCCCTTTCTGAGTCCACGATGGGCCCCTCTCAGACCCGAGATGGGCCCCTCTGAGCCGCGACGGAGGGGGCTTTAGCCCCCATAGCCCCTTCCCCTGACTGCGCCCCTGGGACCAGGTCCACAGCCCATCGCACGGGCCCCCTACGTACGCCACTGCTCCTGTCGCATTTTCTCCCGGCTGTTTTCGATAGCTGCGTGCTTGATGCGGTGGATGAGCCCGCCACACGGTACACGGTTTCTTATGAATACCGGTCCTGGCGACCGAGAGCACGCAATAGTGATAGACGCGACATCTATCAGCCATAAAACAAACTACCGTTATCTCTTCTTGCCGACAGGGCGCGAAGGTGGGATTGTAGGGATGGACCTCACTCTCGTGTCTTCAGGGGCGGCGGATTGCGGGGGGGGGCAGGGTACCCAAAATGCCCCCCAGTCGAAAATCCTGGGGGCAAAAGGGTTATTTTTCCACCCCAGATTTTAGCCTGGTCAATCAGGGGGGCAAAATGACCCTTTTCCCCCCGATGATTTTCAACTGGGGGGGGGGGCATTTTGGGTACCCTGCCCCCCGCAATCCGCCGCCCCTGCGTGTCTTCTGGTGGTAAGAAGTGGGGTGGGATGCCAAGTTGTCCTAAGGGCCCACATTTTGTGTCTTATAATTACTCCTGGCCAATCAATATCCATCTGGTCGTTGGAGTACCCATCTGGTCGTTGGAGTATCCATCTGGTCGTTGGAGTATCATGTGGTTGTTGGAGTATCCTGTCTTCGTTGGAGTATCCTGTGGTTGTTGGAGTATTCTGTGGTCGTTGGAGTATTCTGTGGTCGTTAGAGTATCCTATGGCCGTTGGAGTATCCTGTGGTCGTTGGAGAATCCATCTGGTCGTTGGAGTATCCATCTGGTCGTTGGAGTATCCTGTGGTCGTTGGAGTATCCTGTCTTCGTTGGAGTATCCTGTGGTTTTTGGAGTATCCATCTGGTCATTGGAGTATATATCTGGTCGTTGGAGTATTATGTGGTCGTTGGAGTATTCTGTGGTCGTTGGAGTATCCATCTGGTCGTTGGAGTATCCTGTGGTTGTTGTAGTATCCTGTGGTCGTTGGAGTATCCATCCGGTCGTTGGAATATCCTGTGGTCGTTGGAGTATCCATCTGGTCGTTGGAGTATCCATCTGGTCGTTGGAGTATCCTGTGGTCGTTGGAGTATCCTGTGGTCGTTGGAGTATTATGTGGTCGTTGGAGTATCCTGTGGTCGTTGGAGTATCCATCTGGTCGATGGAGTATCCTTTGGTCGTTGGAGTATCCTGTGGTGGTTGGAGTATTATGTGGTCGTTGGAGTATTCTGTGATCGTTGGAGTATCCTGTCTTCGTTGGAGTATCCTGTCTTCGTTGGAGTATTCTGTGGTTGTTGGAGTATTCTGTGGTCGTTGGAGTATCCTGTGGTCATTGGAGTATCCTGTGGTCGTTGGAGCCTGCCTGGCGTGCAGACCTTCGGACAGTGAGTTTCGATTCAAGGCAGATTAAATACAAAATCACCATTCACTAGACACAACCAATCAGCGGTGTCCATAAAATCAGTTTCGCTAAGGTGGCAATGCTGAAGGAATAGGCCTTACGTAGCTAAGGTGGCAATGCTGAAGGAATGGGAGCTTTTTGGCGCATAACTTGGCGCACGACAGACAAGTCACCGCCAGTACATGCTGTTAGTGTTGTTTACCATTCTGATTCAAGGATTGACCTTTGCCGGTATGTCGTCACAACCAATTTTGGTGACACAAGATTCTTGTGACGTCACATGTAAAAATATTAATATTTGGCAAATTATAACTAATTGGTATTTTTTCGCAAATACGAATGTTTAGGACACTCGTTTTTAGGGCAACATAATAAGGACACTCGTTTTCATCATTCCACGTACTTTTCCCAAGGTCAAATATTCCCTTTAACTACGAAAAAGATCAACAAGAAAATCTCGCAACATTACGGTCTCAAACATTAGTCATTACATTTAGTAGCCACGTATCCACCGATTTTATCCAGTTCCCCAGTTTATCCAGTTGCCGCAGCTACCCTCCCCCTTACCCCCGAATCATCAGCTGACGTACCATTTTCAAGATGGCGTCGATCGGCGCGCGCCTGAACTGACCTCGGCCGCCCGCCGTCCGATCTGACCGGTCACGTGATATGTCAGAGGGCCAGCCAATCAGAGAGTCGGGCTGGTCACGTGACATGTCAACCGGCCAGCCAATCAGAGAGTCGGGCCGGCGCGGGCGGGAGTCGGCCAATCAGAGAGTAGATCGGCGGCCGGTAGGCCGGCGTGGACAGACCCAAGGACAGGGACTCTTCAAATAGTTAGATAGACTAACTTCGCATTTATAAAATAATGGTCCGCACGTATGCACGTGCAATGGAACTTCCGATTCACCATGCTAAATATTGCTGGCAGGTCTAGATGAAGCATGACAGCAAATGTAAAGTCAATCGGCGGATTTATATCTGAGATGCATCGTGGGGTGTAATTGAAACTAAACAAGTATGCACGTGTTTATGCGCACTGAAGTATACAGCTCAAGTTCACTATAAAACACGCCTGACACCACAGTCTTTGACCCATGCAAAAGTGTATGCAAATCGAGGTTTCTCATCAGACATGATTGTCATTTTAAATGTATGTTTTGACATGCTCCATGTTTGCGCGTGCCACGCGCTGTGGTACCATCCCTATCAGAGAGCACCATACCGAAAGCAAAATTGATTATATGGACCTATCCAATGGTAAACCCCGGAAATAATCGGTGGAATGATTGCGAAGTAACTAACTTCTGTTTTCAGAAGTTAATTACTCCGCAGCGTTACAGTTGGTTCGGGTCGGCTCGGGTCAACTTAAAGATTGAGATTGAGATTGAGAAAAGCGAGGCATTGATGAGAAAGCATATCCAGGGCATAAAACTCAAAAATGTTACGCCGCTCCGCGGCGCAATTTGTTTAAGAGTTCCAGGTCATGAGCTTAAAAAATATTCCAAGTTGGTATAGTTTATTCCAAATTGGTGTCGCTGGTGCCAAAGTTGATATGGCAGTTTGCTAACTCCAGCTCCTAAAAGTTGGTATGGCCCATGCCATACTTGTCATACTGCATCTTCCATCCTTGTAACGTGCCTTTTCATCCGTTTTTTGGGGGGGCCTTTCAACGCTGGGGAAGGGGGCCCTTTCAACGCTCGGGAAGGGGCCCTTTCGAGGCGCCCCCCCCCCCCCCCTGAACGAAATCCTGACTACGTGCCTGGAGACATCGTTCCGCGGAAAACATTGGTACACCTCATTCAGTCGCTGGTCTTTCCACACATCACGTACTGTCTGCCGGCTTGGGCACCACCTACACAGCAGCAGCGCCACCGCATAGACAAAGTCATGAACTTCGCAACTCGGATCGTGACCGGAAAACATCGTCATGAACACATCTCAACCGCACGACGGGAGCTTGGATGGATTCCATTTAACACAATAGTTGAGTACAGAGACTCTGTGCTTGTACATTCGATGGTACGCCAAGAGCAGGGGCCACAACGCCTTAAATATCTCATATCTTACCGAGCCGATGTATCCGAGCGAACGACACGAGCAACCACTGTCGGGCTATTGGAGAGATACCGTTGCCGCTTGGAGGCGACCAAGATGACCAGGAACGTTGGAACGTAACGAAAAGTGTGGGGGGGGGGGGCAGTGAAACTGTGATCTCGTTTTGAGAGTACCCCAACCCCCTATGGAATATTTCTTTGCATATTTGGGCTGTTCTCGTCTTAGCGAACCTTTTGCTATCAAAAACTTTGCTCACCAAGCAAAAATAAAGATTTTAGCCCCCAAAAATGGACGAAAAGTGAGGGGGCCATGCCCCCCCCCCCCCCCCCCCCCCCCCCCCCCCCTCCAGTTCCTACGCCTATGCAGATGACTGTGCCTGTCCGCGCCGTGCGTAAATAGAATGAGCTTGACAGCAATGTCCGTGGGAACACGAGCGCCAGTTCCTTCACGAAGTGCGTGAAGGACATATTGATGTCGGAGCTTTAGTGTCAGCAGACATAACGGTGTGTGTTTTGTGCCGCTGTGTGACGGCTCAGGTGCCGACTCGTTTACGAATCGCTCTTTTAATCAGCAGTTTTATTATGCGCTATCGTATGTGTTTTTACCTGAAAATTGTGTACAAGTGTATGAGTGTGTGAGTTTTGACTACGGCAGCACACTATGTTTGACGCTGTGGACTAACAGCCAATCATGTATTGGATACCACACAGATCTGCAATACATAAATAAATCCACTTCCCAAATGGAGAATGATCATACCAAAAACACATATAATATCAATGGTTGTATTGGACAACGCACAGTAATATACAATATCCTTGCAACACTCGCACGCCATTCATCTTCACTAGTGCATTGCGAAAACCGGTGTGAAACAGACAACAGGTTAGAGGGCATGATGTGAAACTGACTAGATTCAACAGAGCATGCCCATGTCACCCTGACTCAACAAACCGAACATGGACACACGATTCTTTGGGTAACACAATGGGAACACTTAAAACGACAATTCACAAGACGAATCCAGGTTGGAGGGCAAGATGTGAAACTGACTAGCTTCGACAGAGCATGTCCATGCCACCCTGCCTTAACAAACAACCATCGCTCAATAAAAACACCGCTAATCGCAACTGGCTGAGCTCAAGAACAAATATAACCACACATTCATGAAAGCCGCATGTGCTGCTACGCTGCCTGCTACGCTCAACGACGTCACACAAAGTACGACAAGGCGGCGGATTTCTTGGTAACAGGACGCCACTGGCCAGCCGGACTGCATGTCACCTGCTGGGCGATCACGACAAGGCGGCGGAAGTACGACAAGGCGGCGGATTTCTTGGTAACAGGACAAAACTGGCCAGCCGAACTGCATTTCAGCCGCTGGGCGATCACGACAAGGCGGCGGAAGTACGACAAGGCGGCGGATTTCTTGGTAACAGGACGCAACTGGCCAGCCGAACTGCATTTCAGCCGCTGGGCGATCACGACAAGGCGGCGGAAGTACGACAAGGCGGCGGATTTCTTGGTAACAGGACGCAACTGGCCAGCCGGACTGCATGTCACCTGCTGGGCGATCACGACAATGAGGCGGAAGTACGACAAGGCGGCGGATTTCTTGGTAACAGCACGCAACTGGCCAGCCGGACTGCATGTCACCTGCTGGGCGATCACGACAAGGCGGCGGAAGTACGACAAGGCGGCGCATTTCTTGGTAACAGGACGCAACTGGCCAGCCGGACTGCATGTCACCTGCTGGGCGATCACGACAAGGCGGCGGAAGTACGACAAGGCGGCGCATTTCTTGGTAACAGGACGCAACTGGCCAGCCGGACTGCATGTCACCTGCTGGGCGATCACGACAAGGCGGCGGAAGTACGACAAGGCGGCGGATTTCTTGGTGACAGGACGCAACTGGCCAGCCGGACTGCATGTCACCTGCTGGGCGATCACGACAAGGCGGCGGAAGTACAACAAGGCAGCGCATTTATTGGTAACAGGACGCAACTGGCCAGCCGGACTGCATGTCACCTGCTGGGCGATCACAAGTCGCGACACAAGCAAAGCAGCACTGCAGCGTGCATGGGACTGCACAAATACATTGCCAGCAAAAGACGCAGGACGTTTCTGCGCGAAGCGTCTATGACTCTGGCGTGCCTAAACCTGGCTATTTTGTGCCGGTACGCCTCTCAGCCATCGGATCTGGATGGTTGAGAAACTGACGTATGTTGCGCTAACATATTTCTCGACTGGAGAGCAGCTAGGGCTAAGTGTGATTGATACTGGTCAAGAAAACCTCACGCAAGCTCTTCACAGATATACACAACTGCTGCCTCATATTAGTCAGCCACCGCACGATCACGGCCAACATGGCGGAGCGATAGGAAGGAAATGTAGCGGAATGCCAGTGAAGAGCAATTTTACATAGATGCAAGTCAACTCTTTTGGAAATATCGCACCAAAGCAACCTCATGAGGCTTTATCAGAGCTACTTGACGCCAAAAATTGGTAAAATTGCTGATCTATCTGACAACGCGTTGTTTGCATTTTGTTTGTTGAACATGTGTTTTTTGGCAGTAATATTGCAGCATAAGTCATGTTTAGCGTCGCGAGTATCTAGATCATCGATATAGACCGAGTATCTAGATCATCGATACAGACCGAGTATCTAGATCATCGATACAGACCGAGTATCTAGATCATCGATATAGACCGAGTATCTAGATCATCGATACAGACTGAGTATCTAGATCATCGATATAGACCGAGTATCTAGATCATCGATACAGACCGAGTATCTAGATCATCGATATAGACCGAGTATCTAGATCATCGATACAGACCGAGTATCTAGATCATCGATACAGACCGAGTATCTAGATCATCGATACAGACCGAGTATCTAGATCATCGATACAGACCGAGTATCTAGATCATCGATACAGACCGAGTATCAGACCGAGTTCCCTGGGAGTACCGAGTACCCCAGGGAACATCAGCAGGTTACACTAGCAAATAGGTTCAGTGCGTTAGAGTCAGCAGCTGAAAGTGACAAGGTACAGATTCAGCATTTAGTGGTTGGGGACTCAAGGGTAAGGCCCTTAAGGCGAACATTCTGTGGGAAGAGGGACAAATGTATAGTTAAACCGGGGGCAAAAGTAGTTGATATGGGCCCTGTCATTGAGGCAGAACTGGGTAGGAGTAGCCCGGAGACAGTTATAATACAGGTGGGGGTGAACAACATAGGACCTAGGCAGAGTGTGAGAATAGTAGCGGAGTACCGGAGCCTGCTGCAGAGGTTGAAGGAGTCCAGGAAACCAGTCATTGTGACTGGCATCCTCCCTCGCTGTGGAGTCAGTGAGGAGTGGTACTCGAGAGCTCTGTCTGTGAACAGCTCAGTTCAGAACTTATGTTCAGCTATGGGGCTTAGTTATGTAGACTTATGGGATCAGTTCTATGAGTGGCATAGGTACTATATGAAGGATGGGCTTCACTTATCGGATGAGGGGGCAAGGGCTTTGGGAGATGCCTACAGAAGTGTCATTCAGGGAAACTAGGTAGGAGGGGGGGTTCAGGGACGCTAGTACTAGGGCATCAAGAAGTAAGCATTGGTAGAAGTTTATGTCAGAATAGGACAGTAGATCATAATTCCCTCAGAATTAGTAGAGTCAGCTCAAAGTATAAGATCACATGTGTGTTGCTGAATGCCCAAAGTATTAGGTCTAAATTTGATGAGTTTGAGTGTTATGTTGCCCTTGAAAAGCCTGATATCATTTGTGTAACCGAGACATGGGTTAGTGAGGGGTATAATAGGGATAGGCTACAGGATTTCGAGTTACAAGGGTATAACATGTTCTCATACTGCAGAGAATCACGGCAGGGAGGCGGAGTGTTTGTATATGTAAATAGCTTGTACTGCACTACTAGAGTTGATGATTCTAGTAAAGTAAAAGAAGTAGAATCAATCTGGCTTGACATTAAAATTGGTACAGGAAACAGAGGAAGGTTGAGGATAGGTGCATTTTACAGACCAGGGAATCTTCCAAGGAACTCCCAAGCTGAAACAGACCAAGATATTTGTGAGGAAATACGTAGGAACTTTCGGGCTCAGTGTCTTATTATGGGAGATTTTAACTTAAGAGGATACGAAAGTATAGCAGAGGAAACAAATGAGTGTAGGTTGTATAGGCAAATCTTTGAAGAGGAGCTTTTCATGCATCAGTTTGTAACAGAGCCAACCAGACATTGCTCCATTCTAGACCTTGTATTCTCAGACAACAGTGATCTAGTTAGTGACATAAGTATTTGTGCAGGTCTAGGAACCAGTGATCACAATATGGTTAAATTCAATATCTCATCAGAAATGAGGCCCAAAGATAACCTTATTATGGTTCCAAACTTCAGCCGGGCTGATTTTGATGGTATTAGAAATGACCTCGCACAGATAAAATGGAACGTTGAGTTGGCAGGTTTAGATGCATGTGAGGCCTGGAATGTTTTCAAAGCTAGATTAAGCCAAATTCAAAATCGGCATATACCCCTCAGGCACAAACGTAACAGAACCAAGGGCAATCCAGTTTGGCTTACCCCAGAAGTGAGGAGTGCTATACAAGCTAAAAGAAGTGCATTTGGCATTTTGAAGGGATCTTCACTAGATATAAATCAGAAGGCCTACCAGAATGCAAGAAATTCAGTTAAGAAAAAGGTCAGAGCAGCTAAAAGGGCAAAGGAACTTGATTTAGCTAGACATTGTAATGCAGATAGTAAGAAGTTCTTCAGTTTTTATAAGTTAAGTACAGTTTCCAAAAATATAGGTCCATTTAAGGTAGATGATGTGTTAGTTAGCAAGGACAGTGAAATGGTTGAAGTGCTTAATGATCAGTTTCAATCTGTCTTTACTATCAAGGACCAGAGTAGTATTGCACCACTTCAGCCTGAGCTAGAGACAGAGGAGACTATAGGAGAGCTAGGTGGCATAAGTAGTGAACTTGTTCTAGAATATCTAAAGAAAGTAAGGCCTAACAAGGCAGAAGGACCTGATGAAATCCATGCTAGACTTTTAAGAGAATCTGAAAGGGAGTTGTCGGTTCCATTAGCCATAATATTTTCTAAATCACTTGCAGATAGTAAAATTCCACTTGATTGGAAAAGAGCAAATGTTGTTCCTATTCATAAAAAGGGAGATAGAAGTAAAGAGGAAAACTATAGACCAGTTAGTCTGACCTCATTAGTCTGCAAGGTGCTTGAATCAATCATCAAAGATAAGATTGTTGAATTCTTGGAGCAAAATGAACTCATCAAAGATACACAGCATGGCTTTAGGAAGGGCCGTTCTTGTTTAACTAATCTTCTGGAGTTTTTGGATGTTGCAACAGATAGCGTTGATCAGGGTAAACAGCTAGATGTAGCGTTTCTTGATTTCAGTAAAGCATTTGACAAAGTCCCCCATACAAGACTGGGGTTGCAACTTAAAATTCATGGGATCAGGGGCAAGATTCTGGATTGGATAGAAACGTGGCTTTCAGGACGCCAGCAAAGGGTTATATTGAATGGGTGCCAATCACAATGGAAGGAGGTTCTCAGTGGGGTTCCACAGGGCTCAGTCCTGGGCCCATTGCTTTTTATAATATTTGTGAATGCAATTGAGAACAGTATAGACAGCAAAGTCTTGAAATTTGCAGACGATCTAAAAGTTGTCAGGATTATTAGAGGAAAACATGATCAGGATGTTTTTCAATCAGATCTGGACAAGCTAGTTGAGTGGTCTGAAGCATGGCAGATGAAATTCAATTTGAGTAAATGTAAGATTATGCACGCTGGACGGGTTAGCAGTAAACATAGGTATGAAATGGGTGGGCAGAAAATGGAGCAGATTGAAAAGGAAAGAGATTTAGGTGTCGTGGTAAACAATAGACTATCAGCGTCAGACCAGGTTGTAGAAGCTAGGAAAAAGGCACTTAGAATGCTAGGGGCCATTAACAGAAATGTTTCCTACAAGAGTGAAAAGGTAATAACAAAACTGTATTGTGCATACGTTAGACCACATTTGGAGTATTGTGTACAAGCCTGGTCTCCAACATATGAGAAAGATTGCTGGTTGTTAGAAAGAGTTCAAAAAAGGGCAACAAAAATGATTAATTGTCTTGGTAGTTTACCTTATGAAGATAGATTAAGGAAATTGGGTATGTTTTCACTTAGATATAGAAGGCTAAGAGGAGATCTAATTGAAGTCTTCAAATTTGTAAATAGTCAGCATTCTGGATATTTAAAGGGTATGTTTGAGCTCAATAGGGAAAATCGAGGTAGAGGTCATCAGCATAAACTCATTATGAAACAAAGTAGGACTAGACTACGACAGTCATTTTTCAGTAGAAGGGTTGTAGGACATTGGAATATGCTACCAGGGGATGTCGCTGATGCAGTGACACTTGCTTCCTTCAAAATTAGATTAGATAAATACTTTACAGAGAAGGGATTAGTTCATAAATACTCGTGGGATTAGCCTTCTTTTATGCAGGTAGAGTAAGGTGATTTGAAGGGGCGAGACTGGTGGAGGGGGGGGGGGATGGGGGGGGGGGGGTGCAACCTCGGATGGGCCCAAGAGGCTCTTTGTTGCACTTTTCTTTTATGTCTTTATGTCTTATCTAGATCATCGATATAGACCGAGTATCTAGATCATCGATATAGACCGAGTATCTAGATCATCGATACAGACCGAGTATCTAGATCATCGATATAGACCGAGTATCTAGATCATCGATACAGACCGAGTATCTAGATCATCGATATAGACCGAGTATCTAGATCATCGATATAGACCGAGTATCTAGATCATCGATATAGCGACGCGAGTATCTAGATCATCGATACAGACCGAGTATCTAGATCATCGATATAGACCGAGTATTTAGATCATCGATATAGCGACGCGAGTATCTAGATCATCGATAGAGACCGAGTATCTAGATCATCGATATAGACCGAGTATCTAGACCATCGATACAGACCGAGTATCTAGATCATCGATACAGACCGAGTATCTAGATCATCGATACAGACCGAGTATCTAGATCATCGATATAGACCGAGTATCTAGATCATCGATACAGACTGAGTATCTAGATCATCGATATAGACCGAGTATCTAGATCATCGATACAGACCGAGTATCTAGATCATCGATATAGACCGAGTATCTAGATCATCGATACAGACCGAGTATCTAGATCATCGATACAGACCGAGTATCTAGATCATCGATACAGACCGAGTATCTAGATCATCGATACAGACCGAGTATCTAGATCATCGATACAGACCGAGTATCTAGATCATCGATATAGACCGAGTATCTAGATCATCGCTATAGACCGAGTATCTAGATCATCGATATAGCGACGCGAGTATCTAGATCATCGATACAGACCGAGTATCTAGATCATCGATATAGACCGAGTATCTAGATCATCGATATAGCGACGCGAGTATCTAGATCATCGATAGAGACCGAGTATCTAGATCATCGATATAGACCGAGTATCTAGACCATCGATACAGACCGAGTATCTAGATCATCGATATAGACCGAGTATCTAGATCATCGATACAGACCGAGTATCTAGATCATCGATACAGACCGAGTATCTAGATCATCGATATAGACCGAGTATCTAGATCATCGATACAGACCGAGTATCTAGATCATCGATATAGACCGAGTATCTAGATCATCGATACAGACCGAGTATCTAGATCATCGACACAGACCGAGTATCTAGATCATCGATATAGACCGAGTATCTAGATCATCGATACAGACCGAGTATCTAGATTATCGATATCGATACAGAGACCGTTTCTACGGGGGATTGCTGTGGACCAAAGTCTTCAAATGCTTCCAAAATATATAATTTATTATAACAAAATACTTGGCCTTTTTGTCATATTTCACAAAATATATGTGATAAATTAACCCGCGACTTACTGGGGTATATTTCATAACGCGACTTACTGGGGGGGGGGGTTATCCCCCCCCCCCCTCGTATCTCCGGAACTACTGGACCAATTGTAAAAATGCAAACGGCATTCGATAACCCTGGGAAATTTACTGAGGAAACATAATATTGTTGACCTCGGTGTCATCGATGACGTCACAGGTCAGGTCATGTACAAAATGTTTGACCGTGTCAAAAGGTCTCGATGGATGGAATTGTCGCGTAAAATTGCGATATTAAATGCATAAGCAGTCTATAAATCGGTATGATTCGTGTGTTTGACACTTCTAAGTACCATTTTAAGCTGTTTATGGCCTTGGGTCAGGTCAAGGTCATCCGAGGTCACGAGGTCAAACTGCAGATTACGGTCATTAGGCGTTGCAAGCCATGCTTATGGGTTTGTTTTTCGTCTAGAACGCGACAAATGACCTTATTACATTGTCTGTTCCATATCAATAGAAGTAAAAAGCAAAAACGGAAATGCATTTTTTGTGCATAGTAATGCTGTGAGACTTGGGAGGTGGTCGATTTTTGTCATTTAACCCGCGCGGCGCTGGGGGGGTAAATTTTACCCCCCCCCCCCCCCCCCCCCCCCCCCCTCCCCCCCCTCCCCTCCCGGGTTTTCGCTATAGATTCAAAACTACACTAGATATCGACGCGAAACTTTCAGTACCTTATCTGGCATCGATTTGACGTCTTCAGATAAATTGTGGAGAAAATCGGTCGAGAAGTTTTTGCGAAAATAGCGTTTTAGTGACGTCATGTAACGCCATTTTCGGTCCAAAATGGACGAAACTTTGATCGATGATAGAACAGCGAGTATTGAAGCAAATTGCAAACAAAGCACGTTAAAAGGAAGGAAATAACATTCTCTACAAGATGGCTATCTCGGATTTGCACAATTTTGATTTTCTGATCTCCAAAATTCAAAAAATCGTTTTTTTTTCTTCAAAGTTTACAAAATCCAAAATTGTAAGAATTTAAAAAAACGGAAGATATGTCAGATTACCATCTCTAATGAGTGACTATTCCAAATTTCAAACAAATATCTATATTTTGGACCCCCAAATGACACTAATAAGTGTTCAATGTGATGGACGCATTTAAAAAAATAGCAAATTTTGACATTTCTAGACATCGTACACAAAAACAAATTGCACCATTTTTTTGACCTTTTTTGCCTGATCTTGACCTGACCTTGAGGTCAAATGTCAAAATAACCATTATTTTTGGATTCTACGTCTGAAATAACCCATGAGACATGTGTCACATGGGTTTCATATTACTTTTTCACAGTGTGACCTTTTGTGACCTGACTTTGACCTTGACCTGTACTTAGTATGATATTCATACTCAAGCATTACCCTCTCCTTATATTTAGAAGTGTTTTGGGCAGAGTTTCGGCGCGCTGCTGTTGATAGTCCGGTCTCTGCAGCCAATAATCCGAAAACAGGTGGTTTTGACCTTTGACCTGACCCTGACCTGATATGTGACCTTTTAAATCAAATTTTAAGAATTCCTTAGAATCTTCCCATCGAGAGCTTCCGATCGCCGCCTTGCGCGTCTCGCTGAGATTATTGGTTCGGGAGATAAGAGGGGGGTAAAATTTACCCCCCAGCGCGGCGCGTTCGGATGGAGACCCCAGCGCCGCGCGGGTTAAAGGTCATAAGTCAGTCCTTTTTGAAGATACCGACTTCAAATTTGGTACACATATTCACCGAACACGTCTCAATGGCATGTAATCCGGTTTTGGGATAATTCTTCCCTTTTTAAATTGTAAAAACAAAACAAACAAAAAATTATATATTAATTGTAAAAATATTTGGATTTCTCAAAATTTTGAATTAAAAAAAATCACAAATCCGAGATTGCAGTTTGATAGACCAGTATATTGTCAGTAATTTAATTTAAGACAATTGAGTTTATCTCAAATATTGTATCTTTGACAGCGTTTTCCGGAAACCATTATTTTGCAGCAAAAACCGAAGAACATGACATCATTCTGACGTCATTTCCGGTTGTCTTATCATAACCTTATCTTTTTCATTTTGACCAACAGGTGTAGAATTGATATGGGAGAAGGTACTGCAAGTTTGGGGACGATACTGTTGTTGGTTGAGGAGTTATTGCAAAATAACGATAGGGGGGGGGGGGGGAAATAGCCTCCCCCAGTAAGTCGCGGGTTAAGGCGCGCCATCCTGCTGAAACGAGTGCCCTCTTCGGGTTGCTTGGGCACCAACATGAACAAAAAGGCACTGGTTTCAGCAGGCTGGCGCACCTTCACACGTCACACCCTCGAAGTCAAAGTTCGGCGATCGGTTCATCTCCCGCAGGATTCAGCATCATTGGCCACCATACAGTCCGGGTCTATCCTGCCTGAACTTTAGCCTCTGGCCTCAAGCTGTAGATTAGATCGTCAGTCGCAAGCCCTAACCCTGAAGCAGCTGAAGGCCATGGTGGAAACTTCGCCCGCACCATGGACGAGGACCAGCTGATGCGGATGGTGTGTCACACCCGACACCGAGCCGAGCTTTGCTGCGCGGAGCAGGGTGGGCACTTTGGTCTTTGAGCTCCTATTGTAGAGGAACGATGAACAATAGATGAACTGCGTTTGTATGACAACAAATGTCCCACCTTAGGCATTCTATTCATGTGTGTTTATTGTGGTTAAATCTATAATATATGCCTGTAACTGTGGTTTACTTTATCTAATTATTTGCCGATCACCTGGTATATACCAGGTTGATGTTGTTTTCAAGTAGTAGGTAGCTTTTTGAATCATTGGACCATGCCATTTCTTGTGTAAACTAGACCAATATCCTAACTAGGCTTCTAAGCGCGGGAAAGCTAATGCGTGCTGGAAAGTAGGATATTAAGTTGCGTCAAATGGTATGGTAAACGAATTTACCCATTAGGGCCCATTTACCAAGTTTACCATACCATTTGACGCAACTCAATATCCTACTTTCCAGGCGTTTTGAGGTCATATACACGTTATTAGCGATTAGCCAACATCTACGAACGTGATTAGCTTACGTCTCGTGTAAAAATGTCTCCTCGTGACACTTCAGGGAAGGACCCAAAATGCATCGGCCGGGAATCGAACCCGGGCCGCGTGGCAGGCGAGCATTCTACCACTGAACCACCGATGCTTGGTAACGATCGTTAGGCGCCAGGTCTGCCGCGCACCGTAACGTTCAGCGGCGTCACGATTTCAATGTCCCAGAGTGACAAGCTGGATTGAACCAGTCAATTTTGTTTCCTGCTACAGCCTGGGGTGGGTCTGAATGGGCCGGGACCGGTTATTTTGCCAGTATTGAGGCCGGTGTAAAACATCGTAACGAGGTAAAAAATATAAGCGGTAAGACATGAGCCAATAGCCAGGAAATGTTGTCCGCGGTTCGCGATAAGTTCCCGGTGCCTCCGTGGCGCAATTGGTTAGCGCGTTCGGCTGTTAACCGAAAGGTTGGTGGTTCGAGTCCACCCGGGGTCGCTGTATCGTTTTTAACTAACTTGAGTAAAGAATGTGGGAAGCACATAACGTGGCCAACAGCTGCAATGCCTGGCAAGCTCTGCGGCAATGGATTTGGTTGCATTGGATGAATTGCATGAAACGGAGTGCGCGTTTTCCAAACTTTCCACCATCTATGATGTGATAAAAACCTATTTATTATTGTATTGTAATTCTTATATTGCCCTTTCTTATGTACCTGCCTATTCGTATGTGTTTTGAGAGTAGAGCTCTTGCCATCTCTGCCATCGCTTCTTTCCTAGCTTACTCCGTCTCGCTAAGGCTACCACATATGTGAAACAATGGATTGTGGAGACAACGACCCACCAAGACCTGCTGTTTTACGGAGTGAACAATTCAGCAAGTTTAGACTGTCAAGTCACTGTGCGACGTTACTCAGAGGTCGTGACCAAAACACCCGGCACCGTGCACCGCCGAACCAGGCTTCTGAATCGTATAATAGGCATCGGTGGTTCAGTGGTAGAATGCTCGCCTGCCACGCGGGCGGCCCGGGTTCGATTCCAGGCCGATGCATTTTGGCTCCTGCTGTGGTGGCAAGACAGTCTTTGATCGGTTCAGTTATAATGATACACACTATAGTTCACGCCATTTACAGGAGTACGTTACAGTTCACTTGGAGGAGACCGAGCTGGATATTCTTTTATGCAACAATAAAATACACTCAAGACTTTTCAATGTTTAAATACGAGGTTGATCGATCGCTTGGCGTGTTGCTTGATATTCCTACTCATTCTTGATGCCACTGTCTGAAGGTAGCATTATGTACAGACCTACATTATCCCGAAATGTGAAGCTGGACTCTTCAAATACGGGCAGTCATCGTGTGACATCACGTCATACGCATGATTACACACGTCACACATATGACGTCACACGTCACACCACCCCACTGACTCTGCCTGTGTTGCAGTCCTCCAAAGTCAGGCAATTGGCTTCAACTATTCGTCTGACATTCATTCACCTCTGACGAAGTGGCTGTGCATCACAATGAAATGCCATGGCCACCGGCCCCCGGGCGATCTTTGATCAGGTACAGAAACGGGAACCTCAGACAGATATTCCATAGAGCAGCAGGACACGCGGAACCAGTTATAACCTATACCCGTCGTCAGTGGTGGTATGAATCATAAATGTAGTGACAACAACAATTGATATACTTGTTGAAAAGGTATAGACAAATTAAACCTTCAGCAGCAAAATAGCATCATTGCAACCCTCTTCACAGCCACATTCATTTAGACTGTACCGCATGACACAGCTGTAATGCGGAACAGCAGGTTCCCGGCGGCTGGTCAGGTATACTGTACCGCATGACACGGCTGTGATGCGGAACAGCAGGTTCCCGGCGGCTGGTCAGGTATACTGTACCGCATGACACGACTGTAATGCGGAACAGCAGGTTCCTGGTGGCTGGTCAGGTATACTGTACCGCATGACACGGCTGTGATGCGGAACAGCAGGCTCCCGGCGGCTGGTCAGGTATACTGTACCGCATGACACGGCTGTAATGCGGAACAGCAGGTTCCTGGTGGCTGGTCAGGTATACTGTACCGCATGGCACGGCTGTGATGCGGAACAACAGGTTCCCGGCGGCTGGTCGGGTATACTGTACCGCATGGCACGGCTGTGATGCGGAACAGCAGGTTGAGAATGATACCAACTGGCCGATTTCATACACTGCGATACACTTGTTCACGTGTCAGGTAAGTTTCGCTTATGATACGCAAGTAATATATACCAGGTTGATGTTGTTTCCAAGTAGTAGGTAACTTTTTAAATCATTGGACCATGCCATTTCTTGTGTACACTAGGCCAGTATCCTAACTAGGCTTCTAAGCGCGGGAAAGCTAATGCGTGCTGGAAAGTGGGATATTGAGTTGCGACAAATGGTATGGTAAGCGAATTTACCATTTACCAAGTTTACCATACCATTTGACGCAACTCAATATCCTACTTTCAAGCCGTTTTGAGGTCATATATACGTGATGAGCGATTAGCCAACATCTACGAACGTGATTAGTTTACGTCTCGTGTGAGAATGTCTCCTCGTGACACTTCAGGGAAGGACCCAAAATGAATCGGCCGGGAATCGAACCCGGGCCGCCCGCGTGGCAGGCGAGCATTCTACCACTGAACCACCGATGCTTTATCGCACACGATAAACGCCGGGTTTGCGGTGTACCGTGGCATCCAGCGGTGGCGCGATTTAAATGTTCCAGAGTGACAAGCTGGATCGAACCAGTCGATGTTTTTCCTGCTACAGCCTGGGGTGGGTCTGAATGGGCCGGGACCGGTTATTTTGCCAGTATTGAGGCCGCTGTAAAACATCGTAACGATGTAAAAAATATAAGCGGTAAGACATGAGCCAATAGCCAGGAAATCTTGTCCGCGGTTCGTCATGGTTCCCAGTGCCTCCGTGGCGCAATTGGTTAGCGCGTTCGGCTGTTAACCGAAAGGTTGGTGGTTCGAGTCCACCCGGGGGCGCTGTGTCGCTTTTTAGTTAACTTGAGTAAAGAATGTGGGAAGCACATAACGTGGCCGACAGCTGCAATGCCTGGCAAGCTTTGCTGCAATGGATTTGGTTGCATTGGATGAATTGCATGAAACGGAGTGCGCGTTTTCCAAACTTTCCACCATCTATGATGTGATAAAATCCTATTTTATAATTGTATTGTAATTTTTATATTGCCCTTTCTTATGTACCTGCCTATTCGTATGTGTTTTGAGAGTAGAGCTCTTGCCATCTCTGCCATCGCTTCTCTCCTAGCTTGCGCCGTCTCGCTAAGGCTACCACATATGTGAAACAATGGATTGTGGAGACAATGACCCACCAAGACCTGCTGTTTCACGGAGTGAACAATTCCGCAAGTTTAGACTGTCAAGTCACTGTGCGAGGTTACTCAGAGGTCGTGACTAAAACACCCGGCACCGTGCACCGCCGAACTATCTATCATTTACAAGCTATCATTTACAGTTTGGAAAAACTTCGTCCTATTGTTATCGGAACAGATATTACCGTCTATACAGACCACAAGCCGTTAAAACATTTGTTCACTAGCGAAATGAAAAACCCTCGTATTCAGCGTTGGGCCATCATTCTGGGAGAATATGGTTGCCAAATAGAGTACATTTCAGGCCCTCAAAATGTTGCTGCAGATATGTTATCACGTTTACACAATACCCCCGTCGAACAAGATTTGACGGACAATGAGCATCTTGATTGGAGAGGCGATGCCACGAACATTAACGCAGTAGACTGTTCCGATGTTAATGTAATCGACAACGGCCGCCGTGCCGAAACCGAGCCAGAAGAACAACTCGCTGTTGCAATACATCCGTTAGACTATCACAAAATTGATTCCCAAAGCCTTAAGCTTGCACAACAAAATGATCCAGAGCTGCAACAAATCATCATCGAGCTCCAGTCTGGAGAAACGCCAAACAATACAAAGTATTGTTTGGAAGATGAATTGCTGTATCATTTAGAAAAAGGTACAAAGACTCGACCGCATACAAAAATGCAGCTTGTGTTACCACCCCAGTTCAGAAAAATGGTGCTGGAAGGCACGCATGATGGCTACCTTGGAGGACATTTAGGCATTGAAAAGACTACAGACAAATTACTAAAATCCTATTTTTGGCCCTCGGTTCTTAAGGACGTCGTCCAATATGTGCAATCATGTGAAACTTGCAACAGAAAGAAATTGAGCCGAGAAAGACGCCCCATGCAAGACATGCCAATGCCGTCAGCACCAATGGAAATTATAGGCATTGACACGTGTGGTCCATTTCCCATTTCTGATCAAGGAAACAAATATGTGTGTACCATCGTTGATCATTTCAGTGGCTGGCCGGAAGCATGGGCCATCCCAGACAAATCAGCAGTCAGCATAGCAAAATTGTTGTTAGAAGAATTTATCCCACGGCATGGATGCCCCCAGGTTATCATTAGTGATCAAGGCACAGAGTATTGCAATGCTCTTTTGAAAATAGTCAACACAGAATTAGGCATTTCTAGAGTGCGCACTTCGAGTTACCACCCCCAGTCGAATGGCAAAACTGAGCGTTTTCATCGGTGTATGAATGACATGATTCAAAAACAAATTAGCGAAAACCAGACAAAATGGGATCAGATTCTGCAACCATGTTTAGGCGCTTATCGCGTGAGTAAAAACGAGTCTACTAAGTATTCCCCTTACTTCATCATGTACGGACGTGACCCGGTGCTACCAGTCGACACACTGCTTCAGCCCCGTCTTAGATACGCTGGAGAAGACTATGTGCCCGTTATGTTCGAGCACCTGCACAATGCATATTCACAGGTCGTCCAAAACATGCAACAGTCACGTGATCACAACAAAGCTCTTATAGCCCAGCACGCCACACCTTCAGACTTCAAGCCAGGTGACCCAGTATTCTATTTTGATCCCTCTGTTCATCCAGGTGACACGTCGAAATTCACTTTGCCATGGAAGAATTACTTCCGCATAGTATCAAAATTCGGGAAAGAAAACTACTGCATTAAAAACATGCAGACGTCCAAAACAAAAATAGTTCATTCAGAAAACCTACGTCATAGAGAAGAAGGTGACGTATGGAACCGCACTTATGATACCACCAGACGTCCGATTCAGGTGAGTATTCGCCCTGAGAGCGAGCCGCTGCGGGAGCAGCCAATGCGCGCTGCCCGGTTGCCTTACTGCGACCGGCCTTGGTACTCCTCCATGGAAACTCAAGTTCACCCACCAGCTGAGGTGAGTAGAAATGTAGAAAACAAAGAACGTGCCACGGAACTGCAGAGGGAGGAGCCTGCTCCGACCTCTGAGAACCCTTCAGTAGCAACAGGTAACCCCACTGTTTACTCCCCACAATCACCGGATAGTGGAGAGCATGGCCCGTTATCACAGCTGCCACGGAGGAGTCATCGGCATGACCTCAGGTCAAAGAGACCCGGTGAACCTCCCGAAGGGTACAGCTACGTACATACCAGACCGTATGTTCGTAAGAGACGACTTGACAGTTCCTGTGACCGCACGACAGACAAACGACTAAAGGCCCAATCTGACAACGACTGTCTAGCTGTCCGGGCTAGCAGTCCGAATGATGACGCTGTCAACCAGCGCTCATTTGACATTTTGAATCACCGGGAATAAGTGTTTCATCAGATTGGTTACCTGCCGTCCATAGTTTCGTTATATTCGCATTGGACTGCATGTTCCCGGGTGCGATATAATATGAGCTGTCATTGTGTTCCAGGGCACCAAAAATGAGGGCAATAACTGCAGTTACCCCACTGACTCTGCCTGTGTTGCAGTCCTCCAAAGTCAGGCACTTGGCTTCAACTATTCGTCTGACATGCATTCACCTCTGACGAAGTGGCTGTGCATCTCAATGAAATGCCGTGGCCACCGGCCCCCGGGCGATCTTTGATCAGGTACAGAAACGGGAACCTCAGACAGATATTCCATAGAGCAGCAGGACACGCGGAACCAGTTATAACCAATAACTGTCGTCAGTGGTGGTATGAATCATAAATGTAGTGACAACAACAATTGATATTCATGCTGAAAAAGTATAGACAAATTAAACCTTCAGCAGCAAAATATCATCATTGCAACCCTCTGCACAGTCATTTAGACTGTGCCGCATGACACGGCTGTAATGCGGAACAGCAGGTTCCCGGCGGCTGGCCAGGTATACTGTACCGCATGACACGGCTGTGATGCGGAACAGCAGGTTCCTGGTGGCTGGTCAGGTATACTGTACCGCATGACACGGCTGTGATGCGGAACAGCAGGCTCCCGGCGGCTGGTCAGGTATACTGTACCGCATGGCACGGCTGTAATGCAGAACAACAGGCTCCCGGCGGCTGGTCAGGTATACTGTACCGCATGGCACGGCTGTGATGCGGAACAGCAGGTTCCTGGTGGCTGGTCAGGTATACTGTACCGCATGGCACGGCTGTGATGCGGAACAACAGGTTCCCGGCGGCTGGTCGGGTATACTGTACCGCATGGCACGGCTGTGATGCGGAACAGCAGGTTGAGAATGATACCAACTGGCCGATTTCATACACTGCGGTACACTTGTTTACGTGTCAGGTAAGTTTCGCTTATGATACGCAAGTAATATATACCAGGTTGATGTTGTTTCCAAGTAGTAGGTAACTTTTTAAATCATTGGACCATGCCATTTCTTGTGTACACTAGGCCAGTATCCTAACTAGGCTTCTAAGCGCGGGAAAGCTAATGCGTGCTGGAAAGTAGGATATTGAGTTGCGACAAATGGTATGGTAAGCGAATTTACCATTTACCAAGTTTACCATACCATTTGACGCAACTCAATATCCTACTTTCAAGCCGTTTTGAGGTCATATATACGTGATGAGCGATTAGCCAACATCTACGAACGTGATTAGTTTACGTCTCGTGTGAGAATGTCTCCTCGTGACACTTCAGGGAAGGACCCAAAATGAATCGGCCGGGAATCGAACCCGGGCCGCCCGCGTGGCAGGCGAGCATTCTACCACTGAACCACCGATGCTTTATCGCACACGATAAACGCCGGGTTTGCGGTGTACCGTGGCATCCAGCGGTGGCGCGATTTAAATGTTCCAGAGTGACAAGCTGGATCGAACCAGTCGATGTTTTTCCTGCTACAGCCTGGGGTGGGTCTGAATGGGCCGGGACCGGTTATTTTGCCAGTATTGAGGCCGCTGTAAAACATCGTAACGATGTAAAAAATATAAGCGGTAAGACATGAGCCAATAGCCAGGAAATCTTGTCCGCGGTTCGTCATGGTTCCCAGTGCCTCCGTGGCGCAATTGGTTAGCGCGTTCGGCTGTTAACCGAAAGGTTGGTGGTTCGAGTCCACCCGGGGGCGCTGTGTCGCTTTTTAGTTAACTTGAGTAAAGAATGCGGGAAGCACAACGTGGCCAACAGCTGCAATGCCTGGCAAGCTTTGCTGCAATGGATTTGGTTGCATTGGATGAATTGCATGAAACGGAGTGCGCGTTTTCCAAACTTTCCACCATCTATGATGTGATAAAATCCTATTTTATAATTGTATTGTAATTTTTATATTGCCCTTTCTTATGTACCTGCCTATTCGTATGTGTTTTGAGAGTAGAGCTCTTGCCATCTCTGCCATCGCTTCTCTCCTAGCTTGCGCCGTCTCGCTAAGGCTACCACATATGTGAAACAATGGATTGTGGAGACAATGACCCACCAAGACCTGCTGTTTTACGGAGTGAACAATTCAGCAAGTTTAGACTGTCAAGTCACTGTGCGACGTTACTCAGAGGTCGTGACTAAAACACCCGGCACCGTGCACCGCCGAACTATCTATCATTTACAAGCTATCATTTACAGTTTGGAAAAACTTCGTCCTATTGTTATCGGAACAGATATTACCGTCTATACAGACCACAAGCCGTTAAAACATTTGTTCACTAGCGAAATGAAAAACCCTCGTATTCAGCGTTGGGCCATCATTCTGGGAGAATATGGTTGCCAAATAGAGTACATTTCAGGCCCTCAAAATGTTGCTGCAGATATGTTATCACGTTTACACAATACCCCCGTCGAACAAGATTTGACGGACAATGAGCATCTTGATTGGAGAGGCGATGCCACGAACATTAACGCAGTAGACTGTTCCGATGTTAATGTAATCGACAACGGCCGCCGTGCCGAAACCGAGCCAGAAGAACAACCCGCTGTTGCAATACATCCGTTAGACTATCACAAAATTGATTCCCAAAGCCTTAAGCTTGCACAACAAAATGATCCAGAGCTGCAACAAATCATCATCGAGCTCCAGTCTGGAGAAACGCCAAACAATACAAAGTATTGTTTGGAAGATGAATTGCTGTATCATTTAGAAAAAGGTACAAAGACTCGACCGCATACAAAAATGCAGCTTGTGTTACCACCCCAGTTCAGAAAAATGGTGCTGGAAGGCACGCATGATGGCTACCTTGGAGGACATTTAGGCATTGAAAAGACTACAGACAAATTACTAAAATCCTATTTTTGGCCCTCGGTTCTTAAGGACGTCGTCCAATATGTGCAATCATGTGAAACTTGCAACAGAAAGAAATTGAGCCGAGAAAGACGCCCCATGCAAGACATGCCAATGCCGTCAGCACCAATGGAAATTATAGGCATTGACACGTGTGGTCCATTTCCCATTTCTGATCAAGGAAACAAATATGTGTGTACCATCGTTGATCATTTCAGTGGCTGGCCGGAAGCATGGGCCATCCCAGACAAATCAGCAGTCAGCATAGCAAAATTGTTGTTAGAAGAATTTATCCCACGGCATGGATGCCCCCAGGTTATCATTAGTGATCAAGGCACAGAGTATTGCAATGCTCTTTTGAAAATAGTCAACACAGAATTAGGCATTTCTAGAGTGCGCACTTCGAGTTACCACCCCCAGTCGAATGGCAAAACTGAGCGTTTTCATCGGTGTATGAATGACATGATTCAAAAACAAATTAGCGAAAACCAGACAAAATGGGATCAGATTCTGCAACCATGTTTAGGCGCTTATCGCGTGAGTAAAAACGAGTCTACTAAGTATTCCCCTTACTTCATTATGTACGGACGTGACCCGGTGCTACCAGTCGACACACTGCTTCAGCCCCGTCTTAGATACGCTGGAGAAGACTATGTGCCCGTTATGTTCGAGCACCTGCACAATGCATATTCACAGGTCGTCCAAAACATGCAACAGTCACGTGATCACAACAAAGCTCTTATAGCCCAGCACGCCACACCTTCAGACTTCAAGCCAGGTGACCCAGTATTCTATTTTGATCCCTCTGTTCATCCAGGTGACACGTCGAAATTCACTTTGCCATGGAAGAATTACTTCCGCATAGTATCAAAATTCGGGAAAGAAAACTACTGCATTAAAAACATGCAGACGTCCAAAACAAAAATAGTTCATTCAGAAAACCTACGTCATAGAGAAGAAGGTGACGTATGGAACCGCACTTATGATACCACCAGACGTCCGATTCAGGTGAGTATTCGCCCTGAGAGCGAGCCGCTGCGGGAGCAGCCAATGCGCGCTGCCCGGTTGCCTTACTGCGACCGGCCTTGGTACTCCTCCATGGAAACTCAAGTTCACCCACCAGCTGAGGTGAGTAGAAATGTAGACAACAAAGAACGTGCCACGGAACTGCAGAGGGAGGAGCCTGCTCCGACCTCTGAGAACCCTTCAGTAGCAACAGGTAACCCCACTGTTTACTCCCCACAATCACCGGATAGTGGAGAGCATGGCCCGTTATCACAGCTGCCACGGAGGAGTCATCGGTATGACCTCAGGTCACAGAGACCCGGTGAACCTCCCGAAGGGTACAGCTACGTACATACCAGACCGTATGTTCGTAAGAGACGACTTGACAGTTCCTGTGACCGCACGACAGACAAACGACTAAAGGCCCAATCTGACAACGACTGTCTAGCTGTCCGGGCTAGCAGTCCGAATGATGACGCTGTCAACCAGCGCTCATTTGACATTTTGAATCACCGTGGAATAAGTGTTTCATCAGATTGGTTACCTGCCGTCCATAGTTTCGTTATATTCGCATTGGACTGCATGTTCCCGGGTGCGATATAATATGAGCTGTCATTGTGTTCCAGGGCACCAAAAATGAGGGCAATAACTGCAGTTACCCCACTGACTCTGCCTGTGTTGCAGTCCTCCAAAGTCAGGCACTTGGCTTCAACTATTCGTCTGACATGCATTCACCTCTGACGAAGTGGCTGTGCATCTCAATGAAATGCCGTGGCCACCGGCCCCCGGGCGATCTTTGATCAGGTACAGAAACGGGCACCTCAGACAGATATTCCATAGAGCAGCAGTATACGCGGAACCAGTTATAACCAGTAACTGTCGTCAGTGGTGGTATGAATCATAAATGTAGTGACAACAACAATTGATATACTTGTTGAAAAAGTATAGACAAATTAAACCTTCAGCAGAAAAATATCATCATTGCAACCCTCTGCACAGTCATTTAGACTGTGCCGCATGACACGGCTGTAATGCGGAACAGCAGGTTCCCGGCGGCTGGCCAGGTATACTGTACCGCATGACACGGCTGTGATGCGGAACAGCAGGTTCCTGGTGGCTGGTCAGGTATACTGTACCGCATGACACGGCTGTGATGCGGAACAGCAGGCTCCCGGCGGCTGGTCAGGTATACTGTACCGCATGGCACGGCTGTAATGCGGAACAACAGGCTCCCGGCGGCTGGTCAGGTATACTGTACCGCATGGCACGGCTGTGATGCGGAACAGCAGGTTCCTGGTGGCTGGTCAGGTATACTGTACCGCATGGCACGGCTGTGATGCGGAACAACAGGTTCCCGGCGGCTGGTCGGGTATACTGTACCGCATGGCACGGCTGTGATGCGGAACAGCAGGTTGATAATGATACCAACTGGCCGATTTCATACACTGCGGTACACTTGTTTACGTGTCAGGTAAGTTTCGCTTATGATACGCAAGTAATATATACCAGGTTGATGTTGTTTCCAAGTAGTAGGTAACTTTTTAAATCATTGGACCATGCCATTTCTTGTGTACACTAGGCCAGTATCCTAACTAGGCTTCTAAGCGCGGGAAAGCTAATGCGTGCTGGAAAGTAGGATATTGAGTTGCGACAAATGGTATGGTAAGCGAATTTACCATTTACCAAGTTTACCATACCATTTGACGCAACTCAATATCCTACTTTCAAGCCGTTTTGAGGTCATATATACGTGATTAGCGATTAGCCAACATCTACGAACGTGATTAGTTTACGTCTCGTGTGAGAATGTCTCCTCGTGACACTTCAGGGAAGGACCCAAAATGAATCGGCCGGGAATCGAACCCGGGCCGCCCGCGTGGCAGGCGAGCATTCTACCACTGAACCACCGATGCTTTATCGCACACGATAAACGCCTGGTTTGCGGTGTACCGTGGCATCCAGCGGTGTCGCGATTTAAATATAACAGAGTGACAAGCTGGATCGAACCAGTCCATTTTTTTCCTGCTACAGCCTGAGGTGGGTCTGAATGGGCCGAGACCGGTTATTTTGCCAGTATTGAGGCCGCTGTAAAACATCGTAACGAGGTAAACCAAATATAAGCGGTAAGATATGAGCCAATAGCCAAAAAATGTCCGCGGTTCGCTAAGATTGCCGGTGCCTCCGTGGCGCAATTGGTTAGCGCGTTCGGCTGTTAACCGAAAGGTTGGTGGTTCGAGTCCACCCGGGGGCGCTGTATCGTTTTTAACTAACTTGAGTAAAGAATGCGGGAAGCACATAACGTGGCCAACAGCTGCAATGCCTGGCAAGCTTTGCTGCAATGGATTTGGTTGCATTGGATGAATTGCATGAAACGGAGTGCGCGTTTTCCAAACTTTCCACCATCTATGATGTGATAAAATCCTATTTTATAATTGTATTGTAATTCTTATATTGCCCTTTCTTATGTACCTGCCTATTCGTATGTGTTTTGAGAGTAGAGCTCTTGCCATCTCTGCCATCGCTTCTCTCCTAGCTTGCGCCGTCTCGCTAAGGCTACCACATATGTGAAACAATGGATTGTGGAGACAACGACCCACCAATACATGCTGTTTCACGGAGTGAACAGTTCAGCAAGTTTAGACTGTCAAGTCACTGTGCGACGTGACTCAGAGCTCGTGACCAAAGCACCCGGCACCGCCGAACCAGGCTTCGGACCCATATTATAGGCATCGGTGGTTCAGTGGTAGAATGCTCGCCTGCCACGCGGGCGGCCCGGGTTCGATTCCCGGCCGATGCATTTTGGCTCCTGCTGTGGTGACAAGACAGTCTTTGATCGGTTCAGTTATAATGATACACATTATAGTTCACGCCATTTACAGGAGTACGTTACAGTTCACTTGGAGGAGACCGAACTGGATATTCTTTTATGCAACACTAAAATACACTCAAGACTTTTCAATGTTTAAATACGAGGTTGATCGATCGCTTGGCGTGTTGCTTGATAATACCTACTCATTTTTGATGCCACTGTCTGAAGGTAGCATTATGTACCAGGCACGTAGACAAGGGGAGGGCGGCGAGGGCGCCTCCCCCCCCCCTAAAGGCCAGGAGAGCCCTTTTTGGTGCGCGAGGGCCCTTTTAGGCGCGCTGCGCGCGTCGAAAAGGGCCGACGAGGTCGCGCGAAGCGCGGTATCATAGGCTCTTTACTACACGAAGCGTGGTCTTTAGAGAATTTAGCGGACTTCAGAGGCCCTTTAGGGCCACCAGGGCCCTCTCTGAAAGACCAGAGGCCCCCTTGGACGTTCAAAAGAGCCCTGTGCATGTCAAAGGGGCCCCTGGCAAGACCGAAAGGGCCCCTAGGTGGGTTAGAAGGGCCCCTGAACGTGCCGAATGAGCCCCTAGCCAGCACGGAGGGGCCCCACGGCAGGTCGGAGGGCCCTCGGAGCATGTCACAAGGCGACAAAGCAGCCAGCGCAGTCCCTTGCTAGGTCGGAAGGGCTCCTTAGAAGGTTAAATGGCCCCTGGAGAGACCAGCGGGCCCCTGGAAAGTTAAAAGGGACCCTGCGCAGATCGGAGGGGCCGCTGATCAGACCGGAAGGACCCCTGGGCGGGTAAGAAGGGCCCCTGAACATGCCGAAGTGGCCCCTGGCCAGCACGGAGGGGCTCCAGGGCAGATCGGAGGGCCCCTTCAGCATGTCGGCAAGGGCGACAAAGCAGCCAGCGCAGGCCGACCAGAAGAGTTGCTGGGCCGATCGGAGGGGCTCCTGGGCAAGTCAGAGGGGCCCCTGGCTAGACCGAAAGGGTCCCTGGGCCGGTCGGAAGGCCCTTTGAACATGCCGGATGAGTTCCTAGCCAGACTAGAGGGCCCCTGGGCAGGTCGAAGGGGCCCCTGAGCAGGGGCGGCGGATTGCGGGAGCAGGGTACCCAAAATTCCCCCCCCCCCAGTCGAAAATCCTGGGGGCAAAGGGTAGTTTTGCCCCCCCCCCCCCCCAGATTTTAGCCTGCTCAATCTGGGGCAACATGATCCTTCCACTCCCCAGGATTTTCATTTGAGGGAGGGATTTTGGGTACCCTGCGCCCCGCAATCCGCCGCCCCTGCCCATGAGCATGTCGGCAGGGCGACAAAGCAGCCAGTGCAGTCCCTGGCCAGGTCGGAAGGACCTCTGAACAGGCCGAATGGGCCCCTTGACACACAAGAGGGACTTCTTGGAAGGTCAGAGGAGTCTCTGGTGAGACCGGAAGGGTCAAAGCACGTAGAGATCGCAGATGAAGACTAAATACAAAGAAGACATACTCCACAATACAAATATTAAAAGCGGAACTTTCGCGTATATTGTAACACCCTTCGTCAGGGTGCTACAATATACCCGAAAGATCCGACTTGATTTTTTCCTGTTGAGTAAGCCCTCTTCGTATTATATATATATATCACCCACTCCACATCACGTCTTTCCGCTTCGCGGATCCCAGATGAGTCCCTGAACAGGTCGGAAGGGCGTAGAAAATGTCAGAGGGGCCCCTAGACGATCTGAAGGGACCTTGGGCCTTGCAACAGTAAGAATACAGTTGTACAGGGAAGCAAACTCAAAATTTTCGCGCCGCTCCGCGGCACAATTTAACTACAAATTCAATTATATGCGGGTTAGGAAAAAAATCGGTCAGTTTCTCGGCGTATGTATGTGTTATGTTGCTACTTTCCTATATTATTGGGCAAAATAGTTCATTTTAGCACCTTTTCCCCGCACTTTTAAACTCACAATATAGCAATTTTAGAGATCCGCACCATACGCAATGCGACGCATTGATGAGAAAGCAACCCAGGGCATAATACTCAAAAATTTAGCGCAATTTGTTTAAGAGTTCCAGGTCTTGAGCTTCAAAAAATATTCCAAGTTGGTGTAGCTGATTCCAAATTCGTGTCTCTGGTTCCAAAGTTGATGTGGCAGTTCGCTAACTCCAGCTCCTAAACGTTGGTATGGCCCATGCCATACCTGCCATACTGCATTTTCCAGCCTTGTAACGTGCCTTTTCATGCGATTTTTTTTTAGGGGGGGGGCTTTCAACGCTTTGGAAGGGGCCCTTTCGAGGCGCCGCCCCCCCCCCCCCCCTGGACGAAATCCTGGCTACGTGCCTGTTATGTACAGACCTACATTATCCCGAAATGTAAAGCTGGACTCTTCAAATACGGGCAGTCATCGTGTGACGTCACACGTCATACGCATGATTACACACGTCATACATATGACGTCACACGCCACACCACCCCACTGACTCTGCCTGTGTTGCAGTCCTCCAAAGTCAGGCAATTGGCTTCAACTATTCGTCTGACATTCATTCACCTCTGACGAAGTGGCTGTGCATCTCAATGAAATGCCGTGGCCACCGGCCTCCGAGCGATCCTTTGATCAGGTACAGAAACCGGCACATCAGACAGATATGCCATAGAGCAGCAGGATACGCGGAACCAGTTATAACCAATACCTGTCGTCAGTGGTGGTATGAATCATAAATGTAGCGACAACAACAATTGATATACTTGCCCGAAAAGGTATAGACAAATTAAACATTCAGCAGCAAAACATCATCATTGCAACCCTCTGCACAGTCATTTAGACTGTGCCGCATGACACGGCTGTAATGCGGAACAGCAGGTTCCCGGCGGCTGGTCAGGTATACTGTACCGCATGGCACGGCTGTGATGCGGAACAGTAGGTTCAGAATGATACCAAGTGGCCGATGCGGTACACTTGTTCACGTGTCAGGTAAGTTTCGCTTATGATACGCAAGTAATATATACCAGGTTGATGTTTTTTTGCAAGTAGTAGGTAGCTTTTTAAATCATTGGACCATGACATTTATTATGTACACTAGGTCAGTATCCTAACTAGGCTTCTAAGCGCGGGAAAGCTAATGCGTGCTGGAAAGTAGGATATTCAGTTGCGTCAAATGGTATGGTAAACGAATTTCATTTACCAAGTTCACCATACCATTTGACGCAACTCAATATCCTACTTTCAAGCCGTTTTGAGGTCATATATACGTGATTAGCGATTAGCCAACATCTACGAACGTGATTAGCTTACGTCTCGTGTGAAAATGTCTCCTCGTGAAGGACCCAAAATGCATCGGCCGGGAATCGAACCCGGGCCGCCCGCGTGGCAGGCGAGCATTCTACCACTGAACCACCGATGCCTGGTAACGATCGTTAGGCGCCAGGTCTGCCGCGCACCGTAACGTTCAGCGGCGTCACGATTTCAATGTCCCATAGTGACTTGCTGGACTGAACCATTCGAGTTTTTCTGCTACAGCCTCCTAGAGTAGGTCGGGGTGGGCCGGGGCCGGTTATTTGACCGCTATTGAGGCCGCTGTAAAACAGTTCGTGCAGCTTATCGGTGCCTCCGTGGCGCAATCGGATAGCGCGTTTGGCTGTTGACCGAAAGGTTGGTGGTTCGAGTCCAGCGCTGCAACGTTTTTTTTTAAAACTTAATATGAGTGAAGAATGCAGGAAGCACATAACGTGGCCAACAGCTGCAATGCGTGGCAAGCTTTGATGCAATGGATTTCAAGTCATTGAACGAATTGCATGAAACGGAGCGCGCGAGTTCCAAACTTTCCACCAGCTATGAGTGACAATGTGATAAAGAACCTATTTTATAATTGTATTGTAATTTTTGTATTCCCCGTATGTATTTTGATTTGTGTTTTGGTCTGTAAAATGCCTTCTCAGATCGGCCGAGGACATATGACCGGTAACTGACTGAGGGCATAGGACCCAGGGCACTGTACAAGCCTGACAGAGGCCTCTTTCTGCCCAGTTTAAGTACCTTATCAAGACCCGCTGATGGCTTTTCCTAGTCTTCGGACTGGCTGACCACAGGAAGGGCCTAAAAAAGGCACT